>PVIR01004886.1:0-75781 GCA_004026965.1 Petromus typicus
TAATTATTAAATTGGAAGACATACTTGATAATATATATATTGCAGCTGGGTGAAACTAATCTGTGAAAATACAAAACACAGAATAAGAAGATAATATCAATTGTGATAAAATTTCCTTCATAAGACAATGATGAACAGAAAATATGTGAAACAATTACATTGAAATTAAAAATTTATACCTATCAAACAATAAACACCACTAACAATATGAAAAGGCAGATCAATAAGTTGGAGAAACATATTTATACTGCACACCATAGAAAACTCTAAAAGTCTCATACAATAATAACAAAACGTTATTATTCCATTTTTAAATAAAAAAGCCAAAAGACATAGTCACAAATTTCATAGAAAAGGATATTAAATAGGTAGATGCTAAAGTATTTATCTTCATTAGTAAGAAAAAGAAATATACAAATAAAAAGAGACACAATTGTACAATCATGAAAGATAAATAAATGAAAATAAAAATCTTTTCCTTGCAAATAGGTTGAAAAACAAAGAAAAATCAAAACTCTTATAATTACTCTTATAATTAATGGTAGAATAAATTATTTAGCCATAGTAAAAAGAAAAACCTGACAAACTCTGAATATCTGGAATTATGCATACCCTTGCTACCACATTCTTACTGATAAATGTGTGTACAACAAGAATAAATATATGCCCCCACATTCCGTGTGATTATGTTTGTAGTATTATGTTTCCTAACAACAAAACTGGAAATAAGCCGTGTGTTCATCATTATAGGTTCGCACATCACTGAAATGGAGGAACGTACAATCTTTATATGTCACTGTAGTTCTGACCTCGTCATTACCAGTACAGAGGAAAGGAAAACAAACACAATCAAAATGTGCAGTATGGTTCCAATTACAAAGTTTAAAAGCTGTGGAAACGTACACATATTATCAGAGGTAAAATGGTGGCTGGTATGTAGGACAAGAGAGACTGTGAAGCAGAAACTCCAAAAGGAGAACTCTGGTGGCTACTAGGGGAAATAAGTCTATTTAACAACAACAACAACAAAAGTGCAGTCAACTTGGAAAGAATACTAACAGAAGCTAAGCCAATTCTCCTTTTGTTCTTTCTCACTTTTTATTTTCATTCATGCATGCATGCAGTCTATCATGATCACACCCTGCGGGGAGGGCGTACGTGTTCATAGCATTTTTTTTTTTCATCTCCTTTCCTACCTCTAGTTATACTCCCATTCTTGATTTCCTTAAAATGTTCTGTCTCCTTACTTCCTATTAACTACCTTTTATTTTGTTCTGTATATATTTTTGAGGTTTTTTTGAATATGAGAAACTGTGATATTTAAGCTTCTGTGTCTGATTTACTTCACTTAATATTATGGCTTCAAGCTGTACCCATTTTACTACAAATAATTCATTTATTCTTGTTTATGACAAAGTAGTGCTCCATTGTGCGTAAACACCATATTTTGTTTACCCATTCATCTTTTCATGGATATGTAGTCTGCTTCCAAGATTTAGCTAGTATGGATTGTGCTGCTATACACATGGGTATGCATGCATCACTGTAATACAGTGTCTTTAATTCTCTCAGGAAGCTACCCAGAGGGGAACAGCTAGGTCACATGGAATTTCTAGTTTTAATGTTTGAGGAATTTCCACATTGATTTTTTAGTGATTGTTCTAGATTATATTCCCACCAACAACATACATGGGTTTCTTTCTCTCTACACTCTCTCCAGCAATTGTTACTACTTGATTTATTGATGACAGTCACTCTTTCTGGAAGGAGATAGAATTTTAATGCTGTTAAATCATCATTTATTCCTCACACTGCAGAGTGGTGCTTCAGTTCACAAACTTAATTTGTTCTACCTCTTTGGAAAAGTTGGCGACATTTGTGTTTATGTGGGAAAGATGGCCACCACCACACATGCCCCTCAGTGCAGAGTTTGCCCACAAAAATAAAATTTTGCTGAACAACTCTGTTTGTGAACCAAATTGTTTTCAAAGAAAAGTGTTCATGAACTGAGGTACCACTTTATTTAATTTTCCAGTTGGTCTTTCGAGAAATATCTATTCATTTTACTTGCTCATTTTTGATTGCTTCTTTTATATTGAGAGGTTCTAATTTTTGAAGTCCTGTATATGTTCTGGGGGTTAGTACTTTGCTCAGGAGTAGCAAACAAAGAGACTCCACTCTGCAGGTTATCTCTTCACTCTGTTGAACTGTTCCTCTGCTACAATTTTTAATTTGATATGGTCTCATTTGTTGACAGTTGGTGCTAATCCCTAAAGGAAAAAAAAAAAGCTATAAATATTTGACAATACTGAAAAAAACCCAAGTTCAGTTAAATATACTATTTTATAGAAAAAGAAGACTGAATATAATGATGCTGATTTTTTTCTATATTCATCCTGAGCACCAACAGAATTCCAAACACATTTCTGTAGCTGTGGAAATGACAATGTGAAAGTAGCATTTCTGTGAAGAAGATGAGGTGGTCCACTGTGACAGGCAACACAACTTATTATAAATTACACTGTATGAACTTCACACACATGTGCAAATTGATTCATAAGTTAGCTGGCTTCTAAGTTAATCAGGAAGACACTGGCTACTAAATTTTGCTTGAGCAAGGTGTTATCCACTGAAAACAGCTAATTTGTATTCTTCTGTCACATCCTACAAATAATATTTCTAAATGAAATAAAATCTTAAATTTGAAAGCATTATAACAGTGTTATAGAACATTTAGAAAAGAACATAAACACTTTTATAACCTGATGGTAAAAAAGAATTTAACACAGAGAAAATGCGAACATTCACAATCTTATAAAGTTTTGTTATAACCCGATGAGTAATAGGCAGGCTTTACCCTATTGTCCATCATATAATAAAGAAATAATTAAGCTCAAATATCTTAAACAATAACAACTCCAAACTCTCTGATACAAGCAAGGTCAGAAAGCCTGCAGAGGAAAGGAATGAAGAGATACGCCTATGTGTGAAAATTTATGCCTCACTGTCAATTAAAAATATTCAAAGTTAAAACATCTCAACAGTAAAACTATTAATATCCATTTGATAGGTAAACATGAAACATTTGAAGGGTACTGCATATTGGAGAGACTGAAGCAGAAGAAAGAAAGAAAAAAGGAAAGAGAGAGCATAAGAAAGAGAAGGAAGGGAGGTAGGACGGAGGGAAGGAAGGAAGAAATCCACGTGTCCCTGTTCCCTCTGCTACACATCGAAGCCACCACTTCGGAAATCAGCTTAGCGTTTGTGATGAGCTGGATCTTGTGCCCCTCCGTCCAGCCCACTTCGGGGGAAGACGCAGGAGCCGCTACTGCGTAAGCCGCGGGGCACATGCACAACAATGTTCATATTTAAACTTATGACGAAGGCCAAAATTGAGACATCCAAACATCTATCAATCATGGATTGTAAAGGTAAATACAGAACTAGTATATTTTTCTAGGAATAAAAATGTAGGCCATACTCCATCTGCTCAGAGACTTGTACCCACATAGGTAAATAATAGACACGTTATTTTGCTGCAGAGAGGCAAATGAAAGAAGCATTCATAATGCGTGCTGCTGAAGCGTGCGTAAACATGTGATAAACTAGCCTGCTAAGGGCTCAGAGCTGCATAGCACGCAGGGCCCAGGCAGTAGTTACCTGGCAGGGAGCAGCAGCCCGCAGTCAGTCAAGCCCAGGAGGGCTCTCTAAGGTGTGTAGCACTCTGAAGTTTGTTATGTTCCACTGGGACGTGACTACGGGTTAATTACTTTACTTTTAAATATTACATGTGCAATTTCTGAACCTCTTCTGCTATGTAGGACATTTAACTGTAATAATTTCAATTTAGTGGGATAACAGAAATGTACTGTGATTTTCAAGCTATTTTAAAGATTTAAATGACACAGCAAACATAAAAGGTGTTTGAGATCTCTGTACAAGTATAAACGCTAAAAAGATTGTTTGTGGGAGTCTGACGACACCAGAACGAGAAGACGTGAGCGGCTTGATGATCCTGGGGACGTTCTTGGCGGACTAGAACTTCTGCGTGTTCCTCCGCGTCCTCCCCGGTGTCCGGGTGGGAGCCTGGCGGCAGCTGCTGCGTCTCTCCTACAGCTTGCTTTTCCCACCCGTCGCAGCCTCCTGCTGCACCGCTGAGCTGCTCCGGAGCACGAGCTTCCCTCCCATCACACCCAGGACGCACTGCTCCTCTCTTCTCCCTTGGTCTGAGATCGTTGTGATCAGCTGGAGGCTCCCTGAACCCATGGTGGCCCGACCTGCCTGGACCGCAGGGCGACTTCCCTCCAGTGAAACGACCTACCTTCTCCTGTGGGGTCCTTCAGAGGAGGGTTCCAGAACATAATGGAACCTGCTGTACTTCCTCTCCAAACTTCCTCCTCAAAGGATGATGTCCAGGGAGTGATGGAGCCGGGGATGAGGTTGATGGGCAGGAGGTCAGACACATCTCCACGTTTATTTGTGTCTTTATTGCATTTGCTTTGAATGACCCCCTCTTGTCCAGTGACGCTGTCTGTGGGGTCCTTTGCCTTTTCCCTACAGGGCCTAGCCTCGCCACCCCCATGTTTGTCAAACCTCTGCTTTCACCTGTGCCAAAACCCCTAAATCTCTGGATGAACCTACTGTAACAAATGACCCAAAGCACTACTATTTCACTTAAAAGCTATAGATCTCACTAGAAATGCAGAAAAAAATGTATTACAGCCAATGACATTAGGTTATATATGTGTATATATAATATATGTATGTTGGTAAAGATAACTATTGAATGCAAGCACAGTTGATAAACTAGTTACAATGCCATTTAATTCGAGAAAGAAAAATGACAAAATGTAATAATCTGTGCAGGTATTTGGAAGAGGGAGCCTGGATCGATGCTATGAGCCGGGAGTCACTGTAAAGACAAGCACTTTAACTGCTTGAAGCAGAAGCAAACCAAAAGTAGCCCACTGCCACTGTCAAGAACCAGAGCATAAAGTTCATCAAAATTAGAGAAATAAGCTGGCTTCAACATAAAGATACTTTATTTATTTCTATCTATCAAAATATAGTGTACCATTTCAAGGTCAAATTAGGAACAAAACATCATATTATTTGATATATAGAAATTATAGCAACTGCATGAAAGTAATATGTTGCAAATCTGTAATTGTACCTTTTGCATATTGAACCTAGTGGACATATATGGAAAAGTATTATATTATGGAGCAGAGCCAGGTCACAAACTTCAAGTTTCTACGGAAGCTGGCAAGATTTGAAAATGCAAATTGCAACTGTTTCTGTCCCAGGAAAAACCTTCTCGTGGGTCACGCCTCACAGTGAAGAGGCTGGAAACGTGAGCTCGGAGAAGGCAAACTCACTGTTCTGCGCAGACTGCAGCGGACTCACAAGCTTCTCCTCTGGTCCAGAAGCCTAAGCCTTTGACATTTGAAGATGTATTTAAGAAGTTCTTTGACCCCGTCTATCTGTGTTTGCTAAATGACACTAAGTATTTTCAGCTCTTCTTCTTCCTTCTAGGCCATGAGCAGGGGCTCGCACACCCGGGTCTCCAGCCCAGCCCTCCACCCGGTGCTGCTGGGACCATACCCGGCTCTCTCTGAACTTCTCCCGCCGGTGCAAATCCGTCTCTGCCCGACACAACCTGAGAAAACCAGAATTATTTGCAGAATTTCTGCAAGGGAGTTCAAGCATGGAAGAATCATTATTCATAATTTGCTGCCTATGGTAAAAATCAGTACCAGTCTGTTCATTTTCACTTACTTATTCACTTAATAAATCATTGAGGAGACATGATTTTCAACCTCCCCCCAAAAGACGAAATTCTTTCAGAAAATAATCACTCAATGATTTAAGCTGAAAATATAAATGTAGTGCACACAGTCCATGGAAATCTGTCAGCTGTATAAATCTTACACACGCCCTCCTTCTCCTCTGCGCTGTGACAGTGCTGAGAGCAAAGGATGTTTGTAAGCAAGAATTTTAAAAATTCTCAATATTAAAAGATTCTTCCAATATTAAAAGATTCAAACCAAAACAAACCCCAGGCACATAGTATACATACAGGCTAAATACGTCAGTTGGAAAAAATGTTTTCTTTTTTATAAATGTCTGATGAAAGTCGATGTGCAGTGCAGGGATAAGAAGTCAAAGTGAAATATTTTTTACAACCACTGTGAAGGGGCCAGAATTATGCTTGGAATATAAATAATTACTTCATCTGAAGGGTCCAGAACACACGCACATCACATTTCCGTCTTTCCCCTTCGCTCCCCTTTCTCTCTTTCCCCAGACCCTTCTCCCATCTCCGCATTCAACCCCCTATTTCCTATCATCTCTCTTTTTACTATGCTCATTAAATTATTTGCACCTCGAGTTTCTCATGTTAAAGAAAAGACAATGTCTGATTTATTTCACGTAGCACTGAGATCTCAAGATCCATCCATTTTCCTACAAATGACTCAAATTTATCCTTCTTTATGGCTGAGTAATACTCCACATTGTGTACATCTTTATTCACTCATCTGTTGGTGGACGTCTACTCTAATTGATCAATTACGTATGGTATGCATATTATGGTATGCATCTTTTATTGTAGGGTGATGACTTTAACTCTTTTGAGAAGATATATAGGAGAGGCATGGCTAGATCAAATGGAATTTTTTTAATTTAAGTGTTGGGCGTTTGTTTGGGTTTTTTGCTTTTTGTTTGTTTGAGATAGAGTCTCACTAGACATTCCTGAATGTCCTTGAGTTCACTAATAGCTCACATTGGACTTAAACTCAAGATGATCCTCTTGCCTCAGCCTCCAGAGTAATGAGATTACAATCAAGGAAGTCCTTGCCTGCACCTGTGAACTTGTGTTTCCCTGGGTTATTTTCCCACAGCTTTAACATTTCTGCTCTGGTATCTAGGTGTTTAATCCATTTTGATTTTATCCTATTCCTTTATTTGGTTTATTGGTACATTTTAGACATACATCATGATCATATTCAACACTCATAATTTGTACCTGTGCATGCTGTATCTCGGTTCTCATTTTTCGCATTCTCGTGCCCTCCCTTCAACCCTCACCCCCCGTGTACACGAGCTTCCTTTCCACTTTTTGTTTTTATCATTAAATTTTTCTTCCCCTTCTTTACTTTCATTTACCCTCTTTCCTTTTCCCCTTTGAATATTTTTGTCCTGTTTCTCAATACCTATCATAGTGTTTCTCACACTAGAAAAATGATATGGTATTTACACATCTGTGTCCCATTTATTTCACTTATGAGTATGGCATCAAGGTGCAACCACTTAGATGTAAAAGTCTAATTTATCATTCTTTATAGCTGAGTAATACTTAATTTTACTTTAAAAAACACACAGGTAACAGATGTGTAAAATCTCATATCTTTTCTCTGGTATGAGAAAAGGAAGATGTAAATGAGTTCTAGTATACATAGTTGATATTATGAAATAGAAAACATTTAAAAGGAAAGAGGGTGTAGTGGTAAATAACGAGGGGAAAATAATGTGATAGCAATAAACAAAAGGAAACAAAACTCATGTATATAGGGGGTAAGGGTTGCGTGGTGGGTGGGGAAAGGGGAAAAATGAGAATCAAGTCATGTCATATTCTGGTACAAATTATCAATGTGATGATGATGTGTACTCATAATGTACCAATAAATTGAATGTGATGATGATGTGTACTCATAATGTACCAATAAAGATATGTGGTATATAGCTAATGAATTTTTCAAGAAACATTTGTAAAAGAAGCTAGTTTCTCTCCAATGTCTGTTAACAATCTTTTCCCAGAATATGTTGACAATATAACAGTAGCCTTTTATTTGCTCATATTCATAGCTGCAATGGGTACCATAATACAAACTAAAATTTATTATTAGGTGCATAACTTTGTTCTCTTCATCTTATGGCTTATGCCTGTGGTTTTAAGAAACTACCAACTTCCTTTGCTCCCTAAGATTAAAATTAATTATAAAACACATGAAGAAAATGAAGATTAAAACATGACTGTATTCACGGTAAAATCAACTGGAAAAATACAGCTTTTGATCACCCAGTAAGTGCTCCATAATATTGACTTCTCTTACATTAACAAAACTATCCCTTATTTAGAAAACTGGACACATTGTAGTCTGTACTACAGGGAGAAGTATGCACCTAAGAATCAACCCAAATCTCACTCCTGCGGCATGTGGCTGGATCTGAAAAGGGAGGGGGCTTAAGTAAAGCTTTCTCTCTGTATATTGCAAAGTCTATATTTATACAATGTAGAACTAACAAAATGGGCCAGGAATTCCACTTCAGGAAGAAACAAAACATGAGGAAAGTACTACAGCAACACTCACTTTGATACTGTCCTGCTTTCTATATATGCATGTATTTCAATCCCAAATTGGTTCCCATGTGTCTTTGGAATATTGTCTGAGTCTCAAACATTCATGACTAGATATTCACACAATAAAATTTCACTGCTCCAGAACTTCTCATATATCATACTATAATCACGTATGGGCACTGTAACAATAGTGGGTTTTCTTTGTTTAAATGGATTTTATTGGTACATTTTGTACATACAGTATGATCACATTTAACACTCAGAATGTGTATCTGTACATGACATGTCTTGATTCTCACTTTCTCCCTGTCCCCTGTCCTCTCTCCAACCACCTATATACATAAGTTGTGTTTCCTTTTTTTTTTTCCTACTATCAATCCAATAATACATTCCCTTAATATGACCTGAGGTCATCAATAATAAAAGTTAATTTAAGGTAAAATAACTGAAAATAAATATTTTGGTAAATATTTAGAAGCTCAATATGACTGAGTCAATTAAGACTGAATTAATATCCTATTAATGGACTGCCAATGGCCACCTGTCTGGACAGCAAGGGTGAGCTGATGGAAAGCTGATATTTGTGCAGAAGCGATGAGGTCTGACCTGCTTTGCACTTAGACACGGTGCGCCCTATCCTCACTCTGTTTTCAGAGAAGCTTTTTGTTTCTCCAAAGTAGCTCTTGTGTTCCTCATCGTAGGCTAAGAATAGGACAAGAATTCAAGTACACATTTTTATTCAAGTTAACTATCTGCCTTATCTCAAAACGATTTTATAAAACTTATGAATTTTGATTGCATCTGTTTTTACAAAACGACTTGTTATAAAATCAGTGAAGGCCCTGTAATCATTTCATGGAGCTCAGTGTTTGCTCATTTCAATGTTGGGTGTTAGTGGATAAAAATAAACTTTGTAATTTTGAATTGGCTATTGTTAAAATAATGAGATACTTTTTGTTCTATTTTTTTCTTTGTAGTAATAGCAAGTAAAGGTAAGTTCTAATCACTATGTAATTAATAATAAATCTATTAAAGAAATGTTCGTTACTATTTATAGGTCTTATGTAAAGAGTTGATTCTATAAAGAGCCAAGTTTTAATAAAGAAAAAGATTTAAACCATAACACAATGTGTTCAGTGTGTAAGTAAGGGTTTGCACAGGATGTTATATCCAGAAGGACACATTGGTGTGTTAGGCATTTCGTGGCAATTCCTAGTACATCAGATAACTATTTATACAGTTGATGCACTATTTTCTCAATCTGATTCAGGGGCTATATAAACACACACTATTTAAAGTAAAGTCATATATTGAAAGTAACATTAAAAAGCATACATTAAATAATTTCCTTCAATCCTCCTTCAAATTAAGTGTACTGTTAATATTCCATATACAGAAATGTACCTACCAACTATTCAGATAGAGATAGATAGACAGACAGATAGATAGATAGATAGATAGATTAGCTTCATATAGATTATTTGTTGAACTACCTTTTATAGTGTTTGGGTTTTCCTTCTAGCTTTTCACTACTCATTTTCACCTTCAAGTACACACAAGGAGCACTGTGACAGTCAAAAGCTCATTAACAGACTGAATATGGATTATGTAAGTTACAAAGTAGAATATTAATCAGATTTTTTAAACAGATTTGCCTTTTAAAAATCGAATCACTTAGAGGATCTGCACAATGTCTGTTAACTTTCACAGTGTCCTTCTGCAGCAGTGAAAGGAGGCTTAGAAATCAGCGGTGTGCGCAGAGTCACACCTGTGTTCCAGTGTGGTCCAAATTTTGTGCTTCACAAAATTACCTGTGGGCATTTAATCCTGCTCTGTCCTCAACCCATAGCTGATGATCAGCTAAAATGAGGGCATATTGTCACCCCCTCTACTCGAAACAATGAGAAAGCGTGGCAGAAGCCGGGACTCACACCCTGTGTGTTTTGGCAGAGGAAGCTGGTGACAGCGACAGTGCTTACTCTGAGGGAGAGGGGCTTCTTTAGCCTTTTTCCCTCAAGTTTCAGCATTAAGGTAATCATCACAGTTCACTGCAGGATGGCCCTAACTCCCTTGCATAAAGAAGCCCAATCATTCAGACTTCTGCTTCTCCTCATGTAATTCAAAAAAAAATGTTTAATAAAAATTATCAAATAATGTATAGGTAAAAAATATTCTGGCATACTCTTTCTCCTTACTTTCTCTAATGGATGCTTCCTACCATGAAAACTACAATTATCCAGATATAGTATTTACTTGAGTGTACAAGTAATTATCAGAGATGGGAAAATGGCTCATAATTTACCAAATTAATATTAGCCTATGTTGTTCTTCAGGCAGAAAATATTTCCTGGAGGTGATTAAAGTATCCCAGTGGTATGGGCACTCTGCTAAATGCTTACAACTGTCTCTTTGTGCTAAGAAGCAAGACAAGACATCCCCCACCAGATCCGAGATTCAGCGCATGGTAATGAGCTGAAGTTCTGCTCTGTCCCCATTTTCAGTCTGGGATTTCTCTGGATAAAAAGAATATTACATCATTACTGTGACCCAAGTCAAAGGGAAAGTCTTCTCCCTGCACAGAGCTGTCCTCCATAACCTCCTAGGGTCCGGTTCTAAATTCTGCAACATCAGTTAGAGTTAATCCAGAGAATAATGTTAGACTCTGCTTCCCTTTTATTTACTTAGTTTTAATTATATCCTTCCAGATATACCCATTCCAAGTCTTCCTCTAAGTAGCCCTTTATACAGAAAGCATTTTATACCTGTTATCACCAAATCTTATAATCCATCAGGCTAAATAGGAGCATGCCAGCCTCAGCACAGTCACCCAGGGGCCCCAAGAAGAGAATCCACTGGTCTTCGGACGAGTCAGGACCCGTGCTCAGAGCACAGCAGTGAGACCCTCCTCCTCCATCTTTACACCAATGAGGATTAATCCATTTCCAAGTTAACAGAGCCTTTTGCGCAGTTGCTGAGTGGGTTGATGATAGCCTCAATTCAAACGCAGGTTAGCTTGCCTGGAATGCCAGCCTGAAATGATAACTGCTTTAGAAACCTGAATTTACAGTTCAAAATTGAATTTCTGCGGGCAGCATAGGAAAAATAGAAGTGGATCCATGGAAGCCTATGCTGTCATATGCCGCAGCAGAGAGGGAGCCTGAAACATCAACAGCGTCCCTGTCACCCACTGTTTTATTCTTGTAAAGACAAGAATCATTAGATATATGATGTAAAGAATGATAGCAAAGTTTTAAATCAATTACTGTGAAGAAATAAAGTGAATCACCATATTAAAGATGTGACAGTTGAGAAATTGGAAACAAGTTATTATGGAGCATGTGTACACACAAGGTTTGTAAAAGGTTCTTAAAATAGAATTAATCCTTGCAAGGCACTAATGTTTCTGTACTAGATTAATGTTACTATTCACAGAGGCTGATCATCCCCAAGGAAGCTCATAGTACATCAAACCAACACTGCTCACTAAAGGGCAGTTATAATTGGTAGAAATAATCCCCTTGAAAGCAGAAAAGGAAAAGAAAATCAATCACTTCATGACTTAATGGACTACCCATCACCAACACTCGCCTTTGCCAAACATGAACCACTTTGGTAATAATTAGAATACATCTGATTCAGGCGAAAAGTTCACAGTTTGGAATATTTTAAATTAAAACTCATTAAAGTTTAATTAATATTGTCTACACAATAGAATATCAGTAATTTTGAAAATTCATCACATATTCTAGATATCTGCTAATGACTTGATTTTTCATTCATTTAAGAAACATTTAGTATCTTTAATAGGTCTTCATTTCTTTTATACATTTCAAAAAGTCCTTTTTTAATATAGACGCACTTCCTTCTCATCCAAGTCTGTCTGAGTAATGACAGTTAAGTCTCTTATTAATGAATGCAAAAGCATAATAAATGAGATAGAGAATTTTTATTTAACTAGCTTTGCAGAGAGCATACTCCTAGCCTTGTCTTTCACCTATATTCTATACACCACGTTCACAAGTCTTTGGTAAATGTATCGTATATGGAGCCTGTCTCCTCATACTGCTTTCATACATTGTTTATGTGAGGTTTTTTAAAAGATCGTTGCCTATAAAATTCAGCATTTTCATCTCACCTGTCAGAGTCTATTCTTCCACATGGGCTCTATGTCAAGTCCAAGCAGAGTGAGCAGATATTCTCAGTCAGAGCGGAGGCGCCCTTTTGTCTCTGCTGTCACTGTGTGCACCGCTCTCTGATAGCAGTTTTCATAGTTTTCAACAGCTAGGAGCTTAACAGGATCCCTTCCCTCTGGCCTATATCTCTGTCTAATTCAAAACTAGAAAGCAATGGAGAAAACCTGAATTAGAAATATTAGTGCAGAAAGTGGTATGAAATCTATGGACCTTCACTAATGATTTATAATTTTAGGAATTTGTAAGATAAAAGAAAAATAAACAGAGCTAAAACATAAGGCCCATTTTAAAATTGATCTTCACAGGGCACTCATTTCTGCGAAGGCTGTTGCAGAATAACTAACTAGTACTTAATCAGCATCAAGCACGGATGTGTGTCCCAGAGCCGAGCTATGCCACTAAATTGTGAGTATATGCAGGATTTCCTTACACACCCTAAGACCCAAGTTTCTCATGGGAAAATAGTAATGGTAGCCATGTAACTTTATGGGATTTTGTAAGAATCAGATGATTTAAATCATACAGAACTAACTACAAGTGCTAGGTTAAACATGCTCTGTTCAGAGCTCGTGTGGTATCATGAACAGCCAAGGAGAACATAAAAGCACTTCAGTGGGGATTGAGACAATAAGGAGAGATTTCTTTGAGAATTATTTACACTGCCTAAGGCATTTGCAAAGCTCTCCTTTCCCATCTGTCGTTCAGAGGTGCAATCCAAAACGGAAGGCCAGTTGGCGGTTCCGTACTCTGTGGCAGTTTCGGTTGGTCTCCACTGGCGATGCTCAGTTCTGTCTCCAGTAACAGACACTGAAAACAGGGATGGTTTTAGCTCTGTTCTTGCAAACCAAAGGCAGAGCTGCATTATGGTCCCAGATGATACACCGGTAGGGCTTAGTGATGACTTCTAGCTAACTTCCAGAAATGGGCAGATTTTGCTTCCGCCCTCCCTACCCCAACCCTATTTTCTTTCAGTGGTATTGGGAAGATGTAGTCAACAAGAAAAGTATTCATTATTTACAACTATCAATAGAAAGACAGGGATTTTATTGATTTTTTATTTCCAAACATAATTCCTAGATCTATTATTGATGTGCACGAACTGTAGGGACACTTTAATAACACAGCAGAGAAGACAGTCCCCAGAATCCTGGAATTAGATACAGAAAACATGAACAATGCTTCAATGTCTAAGCAAATCTTTCTTCTTTGGTACTAAATTTTGTTTCAACATTTTTATAGCTACAGAGCGCTTGGGTGACTCTGGAAATAGCTGTATGCACAGAGAGGTTTAATTGTTGTTTCCTTTAAACTGAAGGGGGGACATTTTTCTAGTTCAAGCAATGTTCAGATCTCTTCAACATTAAGAACCTTGATTTATGCCTGTGCACAAGTCCCTTCCCTCATTTTCCTAATGAGCAAAGCCTGGTAGAAAATAGAACACGTTTTGATTAATGGTGCTTTGATAGTTATCACTTCTTTGCTTATGAGAAAGCTTGCTGCTTTCCTTTTAGTTATAAAATAGAAAATGACGCTTCCATCACCCGGTCTTCTCTGGGCCTGTGAAGCTGTGAGCTTCCAGTGCTGTAGCCCTCCTGGGGTCCATATTGGCACCGGGTTCAGTGAGCATAGATGCAGGAGAGGTCAGGGAGCTGCCCTCCAAGAGCTTCTAGCTGACACAGGGGACAGAGCAATTGAGGGGACTCCAGCTTTGGGAGATGCGAATGTGGAAGAAGAAAAACTTCGCTCCGGTACCCAGGAGCTTGCAAATCTAAATACAGTAACATGAACCCACTAATCACTCTACTTGCCAGGAGAGCAGGTCCCGGGGAATCGCATTAGGTGCCCACAGTCCCCAAGTGCAGGTCTCTTCCGCTTCTCACACACTCCTCTTTGTTGCTTCTCCATGTTTGAGGAACGGCTTCCACGCTGAAGGGTGAGGCACCTCCTGAAGTGGTCTCCTGTCCTGCCCAGCACCTCCCAGGCTACCAAGCTTCCCGGGACCGCTCGGCTCGCCGAACTCATGCTGTGGGGACCTGCTGTGTTCTGAGTCTATTCCAAGCTGTGCTAGGTTTTCCCTGGGGCTACAAAGTACTGCTGCTTCTGCATAATCCAACAGTGTCCTAACGATATTTCTCCTTTATACTTCACCAGGGGCCTCTCCTTCCCTCAGGATTAAACACTGACTGCAACATACGTGCTCTAACTTCCAGACATATGAACATCATAATTTTCCCCAGTAAGCTTTCCTCTCTCCCACGATTATGAGTGACTGTAAGGAGATGTTTCCTGGGGACGCCAGAGCACCTCTTCCCTAGACAGAGCCACACCACAGGTGAGACTTAGACTTATTCTCCCTAAAGCTCTTAGAGAGTTTTAAAAAAAAACACCTAAATGTGAACTTCAGCAAGAACTACATGGGAAGACAGAAGCACTGTCCTAGGCAGAGTGAAGCCTATGGGCACAACTCAGAATGTGAGGAACTGGGGAAAGAGCAACAGGGCCGGAGAGCGAAGATGCAGATCCCGGGCCCGAGAACTGCACGAGGAAACGCAGCTGAGCCTGGCTGCTGCTCAGGAGCATTCATGCTTTTTACCTGAAGGAAATAACACCGTCTTGACTGAATAATGCAATGAGCACTGTAATCTACAGAAGTACAGAGGATGAAATGGAGCCTGAGAACACTGGACAGGGAGTGGCATTTGGGAAATAATTGTGGTAATTTATGGGATGTAAGCACTGAAATGCAGCACGGCTGCGAGATGGGCGTGAGGAGCTACAGGATGGAATGAGTCCCAGGTGAGCAAGACCATCACCAAAGTCTCCTCACATCAGACAGAAGGGGCGGATGCTGTGAACCTAAACAGGAAACGGAACCTGAGGAGCAGGTTTGGTGGTGAAGTGGGGACCAGAACGAACACAGTGGCAGGTATGTTGAGCCTGAAGACCTGTGCACTGTGAAGACAGAACCTGTAAGTATTTTGATGGCTTAGGCTGGATCCAAGGCTGCAGCTTCATCCAACACCTGGAACTATGAGAAGTAGTGGAGTCAGACTAGTGTGACAAACAATGAAGTAACGCACAGCCTGAGTGAGAAGAGGTCAGGACCAAACACAGAACTTTTAGAAACATGTCCGAGATTACATTTGTAGAGTAGAGCATGATCCTTGATCACTTTTCCTATGTTTTCATTCTGATCACTTCCATATCCAATGGCTTTTCCTTTCTTCTTACATTTTCCCTTTTTTATATGCTGTGATTTTTATTCTGTTGTCATTGTTTTTCAGAAAGTAGCCAAGTAAGTGCTGTGTTGCTCCAGGTTCTGAAGGTAAATGATCTGCTCAAAGATGAATTTGAAAATACTGTCTATGTGACTGGCTCTGGCAAGGGACACTATTGAAACAGAACACCCTGAGGGCCACACAGGCCCTCACTACTGCCCCCATCGCACAGGCAGGTGTGTTTACCTGGACAGCCACAGAGCAGCCTTCTCCACAGCTCTGAACAAGGTACTCTGGGGCTAGGTGCTTTTTATTCTTTCCACAACATCTGTACAGCAGATCTGGAACTTGCTTGTTACTTTTCTGATGCAAGAGAAGTATAATCTGAGCGTGACCCATAGTCAAGGCGTGATATGCAATGATCGACAGTGTCTCTCTGTCCTCATGGCTCTAAGGACCTTCGCAGTAATTTGACGGCACATTTTGTTGGTAGCAGCAAGGCTGGGAGCTCGCACCTACCTTCAATGAGATCTCTATTATCAGAGATGGAGATGTAGCTGGAAATATCCCTCCATGCAGCAGGGTCTCGCTGTGCCTCACTGAGATGGTGTCGTGATCCCCCTCTGTCTGAGGTGTCTCCTGCACATGACCAGATGTTCCCTGGTTCATGGGAAGCGAGGAAGGGTGTGGCATGTCCACAAAAGAGCAGACCCTGGGAATATGCTGGCTTTCTCCAGACCTATGCTCCGGGCAGGTCTGGCTACAACAAGCACCCTTCTTCCAAAAGGGCATCTTCTCCTCCTTTAAATCAGATCTCTGAGTGCCCTTCCGTCATTGTGGGTCCCGTAAGTCATCCTGAGTAATTAAGCCCTACCTGGCTGCCACTGTTAGTATGGTACCTCTAAAGCACATTAATTAGTTAGCTAGGTCCAAATGAGCAAGAATTTATTAATAACTCAATAGTCGTTTGAAGAATACATAGATGGAGCCACAGATACAGAATAGACACAGATACAGTGAAAGAGCAAATCAAATTTCCACTTGATTTTAAGCACACTCGGTGATTGTGAGGGATGTGCCCGGCGGGACCCAGGCACCGCCTCTCACTGTCAGGTTCCACAGCGACTTCAGCATTGTATTTGCCCTTCATGACGGCAGCATCCAGAGGCCGAGTGAGCAAACAGATGCTGTCTTCTAAAGGAACCTGGCTCAATCTACACTCAGAACTGTGAGTCACGATGAGCGGCAGTCTGTATGAAGCCTGAGAAGTGTGGTCAGACTCACCCACTTGTTTAAACTGCCCCATGGTGACACCCTCTGGGGCCCAGGGACACCTGATTGGGTGCTCCGGCAGCCCCGCCTGTCAGGCGGGACCCTGAGCAAACTCCTGGACTGCAGACTCTGCCTGCGAGAGCCAGGGTGGGTGAAGGAGTAGCAAGGTCATGGTGCACAGATGGGTCGGGGGACTAACTTTTTAAAAGGCCTTGGTTCTAACTTTCTAGCAAAAAAATAAAATGACTGAAATGAAAACTTAGGTGCCACTGAGAAAGAACTTTTCCCAGCAGCAAGCAGTTTTGTCTTCTGAATGGAGACATGTCGATTTCTCAAACGTTCTGCTCTGGGAAGCCCATGTGCAATCCTTCCCACAGCGTCTCTCTGGGGATCACAAAACACATCTTGCAGGACAGGTTTTCCACCTGCCCAGAGTCCTGTTTGACAGACAGCAGTTTCTCTTCCTGAAGCTTTACCTTTGAAAGGTAATTCAGCCCACAGATCTCTGGTCTTTGAAGTCAACAGAGAAACTCTCTGAATGAGACTGTTACACAGCGCATGTCTACTTCTTGCCCTCCAGGGCCCCTGAAGACAGCTATTAATTTCTATTTATTTTTCCATTCATTCATTCAGTCACTAGACACACACTGACTGTCAGCTCCAAGCCAGACATGTAGGGCAGAGAATTAAAGAATGAAACGTTGCAATACGGTGTCCTAGGAATTCAAACCCTCGGTCACTTTCTGCTTTGTTAAGCGAAGCATCATCGATTCCACAAGCCAGAAAGGACGGAAGAGTTTCGTTGCCTCCAGCAGGAGGTGAGACAATGAACTGACCGGGTCAAATGTTCTTTGTGCAGTGAGGTGTTTGAGGACACGAGTTTGTACAGACTTCAAGTGCAGTGATCCTTCTCCTGTGGTTTACAGATGAATGTTGCACCCGTGTTCTGAGGGCGTCACAGAAGAAGAAGGGGTGGAGGGCGGCGGTGGCCTCTCAGGCTTCTATCTATGGCAGCGCTTTTAATCTCTACCATCTATTGGACCTAAAATAAGTTTTCAGCAAAGGGATTCTTTTGATAAATGGCATCAAACGCAAGTAGAAATAGAAAATAATCACTTTCTTTCTTGCTATCTCCCCTTCATCCAAGATAAAGTAGTCTCTAGCAGGTTAGGTTCCAGGCACCTGTCATGCCGCTGAATGTCCAAGGTCTTCTTCACTGTTCACCATGGCCATGGTCGTCTTGGGCCCTGTTGTTTCTGGCTCAGTACTGGTGAGGTGGGGAAAGAGGCAAGCTGCCAGCCACAGCACAGGGGTGCAGAATGTGAGGGTTATTTTTATTTCTCATGAGAGGCATTTTGAGAAGTCAAAACCACAGACCAAAGTCCACTTCACAGTTGCCAAAGATGAAGAAGGCTAACAAGCCACTCTCCTACCTTGGCCTCGGTTTGATTATGTGGGATAAAATTATGCTGACTCAGGAAGAAAACGATGAGAAAGTCAAGTATGGAGAATGTGGGACTAGGCTCCTCATGTCCACAGGTCACATGGCCAGGGTAGAGGGACACTAAGCACTGGGCAGGGGTCACCCCCAAGAGAGACAAAGGAGTGTTTTCCGCTGCTGTTCACAGAGTATAAATTCACTTTCACTTCATCTTCCAAGGACAGTGATGAGATGACAGGACAGCTAATGTGAAGGGGAAATCTCCTCCAGGGCAGATCAGAGGACTCACAGTGAGTTAGGGATCAGAATGAGCAGGCCTGGTAAGGAGGAGGTGGGGCTACAGGGCTGGTGAATACCTGTCCCAGGGGTCAGTCATGTGCTGTGGCACTAAGTATCTCAGCCGGGACACCAGTAGCTATAACCAGCAGAATCAATCCATCAAGTAATACCCTAGAAGTGTGGCCATGATTCAATAGGAGACCGGATTCCTAATAATAGCAAGGCAGGCAGATTAATATGGGATAACTACATTTGAATGCTACCCAGCAATATTTCAAGGATGAATATTTATCTGAATAAATTGAACTACAAAGCATCCTGGATACATCTTGATGATTAAAATAGAAAGAGTAACAGGCTATCTAAAATGTGAAAGACTCTCCAGGAGGGGAAAGAGAAAGAAAGGTACCAAAGGCAGAAGGATAAGAACATGTGCCCACTTGCATTTATTCTTTCTCCATGACTTTGATAAAACTCAAAAATTTTCTCATTTCTCATTTACAAAGCATTCTCTTTATAAAAAAGAGAGAGAGAAAATCATCACTGTATCTTCCTTGTCATCCTTCCTGTAAGTATAATCTTTTTAGTGATTTAGGAAAGTGACAGTCTATAAAGAAATCTGTGACAAATTTACATTTTTCCTAATACCCAGTGAGACTTGTTTCTAGTCTGTGGAAGAGTGGATTCCAAATGCACATGTAATAAGCCTCTTAAAACCCAGTCTCTTCCCCAGCTTGCATCTGAAGGCTGTGCCACGTCCTGAAGACAGGCCCAAACGGTTCGCTGCCCGTTTCTCAGCCCCCTGATCCTGGAACTCTGTTATGGCACTGTTTGTTAAGCAAAAGTCTCCTCACTGCCTTGGACTTGGGGAGAAATATGAAGTTGCTGCTGTCACTGATCTTGGTGACCCTGGTGATGTCCAGGAACAAAGAGTACATGCAGCTGTGTCCTGTGGTCAGGAGGAAAAGACCCTCACACGGGGCCTCCCAAATCCTCTGACCCATAGGAGCAATCAGCTCGCGCATCCGTCTTCACTCAGCGTTTTTTGACGGTGGCCACAGAGTCAGTGTGCTGGACAGTTTTAAGAGCAGGGAGCCCAGAACCCAAGGAGATGAGTGTCACTGTTCTCCTCACGTAGTCCAGACGACCCGCTCCAGACACAGCGAGTACTGAGGAAGTCCACGACTGCTATTTAAAACATTCAGCAACTCGTTTACTCATATTTGTAAAGAACAAAAGGGTGTTTCCTTTCCACAACACTCCGGGTCCTCCTTACATTCCTCAGCCACATCCCTCTGGGCCCTTGGTGGGCTTCTGTGCTATTGGCCCCATCTCATGCCTCCTGGTTCTGCTGCCGTTGTGTGATTTCTGTCCTGAGAGTCCGTGTCCGGGGCGCTCGCTCAGTCTGGGTCGGTCTGGCCAGGCACTTCCTCAGCCCTCTGGCAAGTGCTGATTCATTATTCAATTTCGTGCACTTCTGAATGCACGAAAAAGAAAAAAGGAGAGATAAAAGGAAAGAAAAACAAAGGGAGACAATATGTCCTCTTCCTAATATGCAAGTCTTCTCGGTTCTAGTTTTCATCTAGACAATTGGCTTTTTCATTGTGTATTTACTCCTTTAGTTTAGAAAAAAACTTAGTAAGAAAAGTAGCCAACTACGATTTCCTATGAGGATGAGCATCAATTCTTCTGTCCTGGAACTAGTTTGGCACTTTTTTTTTTAATAGATTCTACTTCATCCAACTCACAAAGGAAAAAAAAAAATGCCAGCTGGTTTTGTGACTTGATTTGACTCAGAGAATCTGGCAAATGTGGCCCTTTGCCAGCTCTGGGCCAGACTTGAAGCAGCCTATCACTTTGAGTGTGCCTCTCTTGGAGACCAGCATCCGCGCTGTCTCCACTAATGAGTGGCGAGATGACCCAGAGAACGGCGCTGCCCACAGAAGTGTAGAAGAGGCTGTCTCCGACTTGTTGGAGCAGTGAGTCTCAGGCCAGGCCAGGGAAGAGCTGCCTGCACGTATACTTCTCATCAGCTCGCCACACTGAGGGAAACGGGGACTTTACTCTTTTAAGCTACTAATTTTGAGATATTTTGTTATCAGCTATAGATAATTAAAATATGATATAACAGATGCTGGGCCGCCAATAAAGATAAAAGATGCAAGTGTATATTCCAGCACAACTCAGTACCTAGCACAAGAGATGTCGTATAAATATCTTATGACATATTACAAGCACAAGTATAAATAGGATGGAAAAGTTCTCATTACCTATTTTTTACTGCAAAATATTAAGACACATCTCCCTCTGCAGTGGAAAATGAAAAAGAAACAAAACAACAAGTAGTAAGAGGACAAATAAACCACAGAGAGTTTTCTCGGAAAAACCCACAGGTCCTCAGATCATGTTAAGTGAACATGAAATACGACGCTCCACGTTCCTTGACAATTTCCATTTTGCAGTGTAAGAACACAAAGGAACTGTGGAAGAACATCTAATTTCAGTCTCCAAGTTTCTGCACAGTCCTCCAAATTAAATTTTCACTCATTGACTCCTAACGTCCCAAAGAAAGTTTTGTTTTGTGAGTTATATGTGGACACGCAGAATGCCCTGAGCAGAAGGAAGGGCCTGCGTGGCAGGCATTGCCTTCCCAAGACTGTGCTGTCCCCAGGCTCGCGGGGCATTTAATCACAGACTCTAACCCCGGCACTGCGCCAGCCCCGAGGACGGGAGAGGCAGGAGGAACCTGCCAGACAGACAGACGTGTAAACACACAAATTGTGATTGAAAAGTACAGAGAATGGTCGATTTAAAAGATTTACTAGAGTAAAAGATGCATGTCCATTCATCCCTGTCTTTGAACACACTACGCTACTGTCCATATTATGTTCTGAGGCAGTTCTAGAAGTTTCTCTCAGAATGTCTGGTTACGCTGTCCTGGATGTCTCAATGTTCTGAATAGATTCAAAATATTCACCTGTCAAGGTCATTTTGACCTTGAGGAAGAGCCAGAAGTCGCACAGCGCCAGGTTCAGTGACTAATGTGGGAAGGACGTACCAATGTCTTCACACTGCCTGGCACAAGGCAGCGGCGCTCACCATATTTTTTATCAGAACTTATAAGAACACTTTCAGAAGAGAAAGTCCAGAACTAGCTCAGAAAGTGAGAAAAATAATGGGACATTGTGCTCACAGTGAAAGGAGTACACTGAGGGGAATTAGTGAAGATGTGTTCTTTAGTGGAATATTTTAAAAATTTAAATAGTAACCATAAGTTTTGACTATATCTCATATTAAATAACTTATCTGCCAGGAATGGCTGTGCTATTAATGGAACAAGTATGTTCTCAAAATGAGTAGGATAAGGAGCACCAGGGGAATCCAAACTGTATTAGCCACCGCAGTGACCACAGACAAAGTAACACACTCATGGAGAAAACAATTAGATATAGAGTAATTCCCTGTGCTACTTCACTACCATTACTATCACTAAGAACAATTTCATAACAATGAAAATAATCCCATGCAAATGTACTTTACATTGTAACATAAAATAAATTTTGCTCTTTTCATCAAATCTTTGAAGAAATAAAATGTACACGAGGGCAGGTGCTCTAGTGATTGACTCTGATTTCAGGGTGTATATAACCACAAAGACTCAAATATATATGCTGCTTTGAGTATTTGTGACTTCCTTTTTATTTATAGTAGTTGTGAAATATGTTTTCAGTGACAAACACACAGCAGATAAGACAGTTCTGCTGTTCCTATTGCTGGTCAGCATTGTCATGAGATGTCACTAGGATTTAATACTCATTGCTAGGAGTGAGCATTATCTGGTGACCCACCGATGTCAGCCTGTCCAAAAGGGGACATCTGCTCTTTTTCTCTCTGTGGACTCAGGACCTTATGAAGAGGCTGATTGGTCTTCTCAGTGGTAATGAAGGTTTGAAGCTTTCCAGCTGGTGGTGGAATGGCCATGTCATTGAGAGCTCAAAGCCAGTGTTTTACACACACACTTGGGGGCTGTGTCGTAGCACATCACGTTGTTACATAATCAGGAATTCTGCATTCTCACGTGC
The DNA here is from genome assembly GCA_004026965.1 of Petromus typicus. Taxonomy (NCBI): domain Eukaryota; kingdom Metazoa; phylum Chordata; class Mammalia; order Rodentia; family Petromuridae; genus Petromus; species Petromus typicus. Next base: position 22,848 of record PVIR01004886.1, read on the forward strand.
CAGGATTTTCAATGACTTTGTTTTTCTTTTTTGGGGAGGCAGTCTTCAACAAATAGGATCTTTAAGATATAAGGCATCAACATAATCATGTCTCATTTTTAAGATCATTTTGACATAACACTCCAGAACAGAGATGCAGATATATGGCTCTATACCAGTTCAAAATACCTCTACTTCTGAAAGCATTTCAAGGCTTGAAATTGCAACATAGGAAGAACTGAAATCTGGTTCTAACATATAAAAACATAGAAAGTTTAGAAGCTCTCAGATCATACTAAAGCATTTATTAGAATGAACGAAATCAGGATCTTACCCGTGTTGAGCTTTAATAAAAATAGAAGAATGGACGGCAAGCACACACTGAGTTCTTTCAATGGAGAAAGAAATGGTCAAAACTAGCCACAGAGAAATGGTGTGTCCCGTGTTCGATCTGGTGGTTCTAGTGCACAGAAAAGCCAGGCGCCATTGCTGCTGGGCTGTGCAGCCACTAAAACAGCAAGTCGGTCATCATGCGGGCGTGCAGAGTGCACCGCGAGTGGCGGGCAGTGCTCCTTCTGCATTTTCCATCTTCATTGTTTCCGTCAGATGAGTTGCTGAAGGACTAGCTGGTGTTCAATGAAATCATGCACACGTTTCAGAGTATGGCAAGCTGTTGACATGAGGTGGTGTCTCTCTCCCGGGTTAGACAGTTAGATTTGTGTCAGCTGAGTGAGAACTATATATCTTTAATTATTCCATAGCTCATTCACACGATGATGGGAAAAAGTACTTCTCAGGATTTCCCTTACATGGTTTCAGTTAACTTATCACTGGCTAAAGAAATGCAGTGGCCACTGGAGAAAGGAGGAGGGTTGGGTAGCCAGGTCCTATATTAGATGGGAAGGAGCTCAAAGAATTTGAGACATACATCTATAATTTAACACTGTTCTGCACTCAGCAATTTTCTGATGTACCAAACAGTTTCTTGTGTATTATCCTATCTTATTTTCAAATTTATAAATTATGAAATACATGACAGAAAGTACATGGTCCACGATCAAACAGTTTGTGTAAGTGGAGTCAGTATTTTAAATTCTGAAGTCCAGTCCTACAACCAGCAACCAGGTTGAATTATATCTTCCTTCAGTAACACAAAAGTTTAAAACTAGCAAATTTTAAAAAGGAGTAAGAACAGCCATTTAATTTAATTTTAAAGTGACGTTTTTCACATTTTAACAAAAATTCATTTTGCATATGCTAGCACGTCATCAGCAGATGACATATGCAGTGATTAGTACTAGGGATTTTAAAGCTATATAGAAAAATGGTGTATTTTGTACTCTGTGATATCTTAACCCTCAATAAACATGGAAGCTCAACATCATTATATGCTACTTAGTAAAGTTATGGCGTGGATGTGTTCAGTGGTAAAGAGGCATTAGGTAAAGGGAGCTCCATCTAAGCCAAGTGATTGAGGCACTGCTTACTTTATGCCGATGATGAATGAAATTTATTACATGCTAAGATATTGACATTTCTTTGAATTTCATTCTAAATGACATCACTTTGAATGAAATTAATGTTTTTATGATATGTAGTTAAATGAAGCCAAAGAAGGCTCAATAAAAGGCACTTTAATGAATAACCGTAAATTATTTGAATCACATATCCGTGAGTGGTTTTTTTAGTAAACACTGCTGTTCACCTGAAATAATCAGTGAAAACCTGACATATAAAGAATTGAACACACTCAGAATTATACCACAAGACTGGGAGTGGTGAATATCCAGAGGTGAATGGCCAACACTCTACCTGCAGTTACGACAGGGGCTCTGGAGAATGGTTCCCAGTCTGGCTCAGTGCTCCTACTTGGCAAGATGGAAGGCTACTGGGCCGTCCACCAGCACAAATACACCAAACAATGAGCGTGGATGAGCTATCATTATCACTAGCTAAATTTACAGTTTAAACTGGCATGCTTCAAAGACGAGATCTCTTTGAATGTTGTGACCAAAACAAAGCAAACAATACTAGTCAGAGTTCCCAAGTAGATCCTGTTACTAACCAGATAATGGCGCTGCTACATAAAGGACACACAGAAGTGCAGTGAAGACTTCACCTTTATGGCTTATACCGGCTTAAATTGTTGGCCCTGAGTCTTCTGGGGACAAAGTAAACTGAAACTCACAGGGCCAGACTCAAAACTCCCCCATGATGAGGAGGCCGGGCATAGCAGGGTGGTAGTGGAAGTGGATGTCAGCCAGGTACTTTGAGGTTATTTTCCCTTTACCTACACAGAAGTGCAGTTTGGGCTCTTTCTATATATAATGCTTCCTGGTAGGAAAAAAAGTGCAACATAATTAACTTTTTTCTCCTGCAACTTTTAATCTTAAAGTCAAACAGAGTTTCAGAAAGAAATAGTCCTTGCCAGTTTTACACAATATATTCATCAAAAAGGTCTTGGCCAAGTCAATTAACAGCAGGGGCTGAGATCAGGACTTTGAGGTTGATTCTAGGAAATGGTCCATCATAAAATGTTATTTTGTTCTTCATGACAATTAACTTAGTAGAGCACTTTAATGAAAGAGCGAGCAAGGTCAGACTACAGTTCTTTCTCCTCCATTAAATGACACATGGTACCTATATTTTTAAATTATGCATAAGAGGTAGCAGCCTCCTGAATGCATTCCAAAATATATCACAGAGCAGGTGTTAAAGCACATTGCTGTTAAGCTCAAACTATGAGCTGAAATCACAGTACATTAAAGTCAGAGAATTTTCTACAGAAATGTAACACTCAGTGTACATTTTTTTCTCAGGGTACATAGACAAAAGAAACCATCTTTCCAAGGAAATCTGTTAGTGATAGCTGATGGGAGGGTAAATAAAAATGAAACAATTTCCTAAAATCAAAAGATACGAAATATCCAAACCCAAAGTCAAAGACGAGGAGGACTTACCTTGGACCAAGCATCTTCCTGTACATGTGTTCCTGGTCCCCGGTGAGCATCTGGGATCTCAGCTTTTCCCAAACAGGTCTGTGAAGCTGTTGCCAGAAAAAGCGTATGCACATGTGTGTGTGTGTGTGTGTGTGTGTGTGTGTGTGTGTGTGTGTGTGTGTGCATGCAGGTCTATGCACACCACATATCAGTTCAGACACACAGAAAAATGAGACACAGCAATTCAAATCCACAACTTCCATTTTATACATATCCCCAGATCCTTGACCCTGATACTGTTTCCACATGTGGAGCCTGGGACCCTGGTGCTGACCACTGGGGCTGACTCACTACCTTTTCTTTCTTGACTATAGCCCTACATGACACTGACTTATAGGGATAACCTGTGACTGTCTGCCCCATGTGTCCTTTCTCGGATATTTAGGGAGCTTCAGACAGTGGAATGATACCCAAGTTCAAATGCATACAGTATAACTGTCTTATTTTCATGCTTACAACTTCATGCCTTGAGGTTCCATTATCAAACAGAACACTGCATCTTATTCAAGCAAATGGCTTCAAAATTTCCTTTATCCCGTTCCCATCCTCTCAAAGAGGAAAATTCTTGCTGAAACAGAACTGGGAATACTAATAGTGTTTCATTTTCCATTTGTCTGTGTTTTTATATAAGGGAAAATCACAACTGTCACTTGTGCTATATGACAAGTAACCATTCATGACCCAATAATCCAACTTTTATGGGCTTAAGGATGCTAGGAGGCCATAGTTTGAGTTTTTGTTTTTCCCAAAATTCACTGTGGTTCAGGGTGTGTACTCAGAGAGCAGAAGTAGCCAGGACAGACACAAACTCACATTCTGCCAGCAACCTCTCTTCTACAAGCCAGGAGCACACCAGGTGTGTGTGTCCACACATATGAAGCATCTCCTTACTCAGAGTCACTACTTCTAGAAAAGTAAGTATTTCTAGGAAAAATGTGCCTTTCACACACTGCTTTGTTACATTACCCCACCTTGTAATTTCAGAACCAATTGTTTGACAGAGATGCTCCTTCCCCATCATAAACTTTCTTGGTGAAATTTGTTTAACTGAATCTCACTCTTCCATGACTAGATCAGCCCCTGGAACTCAGGTACTGCTCCGACCTGTGGAATAAGTGAGCACATGAAGGAGAAAGATAGAAATGTAAGAAATGAAAGGTTTATATCTTCAAGCATTGCTTAGGCACTTGTTAATTCAAAAATGGTGAATTCCTCAAGTTATAAATTATATGAAGATAAATTCTTATCATGTAGAGTCATCAGAGAAATAGGCAGCGACTTTATATAGGACCATCAAAGAATTATGACTTTGCATCCAGGTGACCGAGGAAAAAATATGCCAGAGAAAGGGACAGGAGTTGAAAAGACCCCCAGGAATGAGTTTGACAGCACTGTGTCATAACAAAGGCAACTCCATCAGCCAGAGCCAAGGAGATGATGCTTGCTGTAGTTCAGGAAAGGTAGGAGAGGTTTGTTAGGAGGCACAAATGTGGGGAGAGATGGACACTGTGCACAGATAGTGCCACTAATCACACCAGTGTGAACAGAAATGATCAGGGAATTCGGAGTCTGTCAACAAACAGAGACAGCTGAATGATGTAGAAGGCACTCACCAACTCAACAGCCAGTTCTGAGGAGCCATTGTGTTTCTCGCCAGGTTCCCCATCAGTTCAGTTTCCTGACTCCTTTACTTTAGTAAAGTTCTAGTCTCATTCAAATACCTCCTTTTCCTTGAGGTCCTCTTGGTCATCCCAGGAGACAGCAAGGTGCCTCCAACACGCCAAGGAGTGTGGAAGGTGCTCAGCAAGTGTCCCTCTATCCTGATGTACAAAGTCATCACCATCCCCAGTCAGAGGCGAAAAATGGTCTGCAGTGGTTAACTCATCATGCATAAGATCATGTGACTAGAGGGTGACATGGTTGTGAGCCAGCTGCAACCCCAGTGCTCTCCCTGCTGCACTGGGACAGCGCCAGCTGTAAATCAGGCCGGCAGCACACTGAGCCTGTGCTTTTGGCTTGTGTACGGACGCTGAAAGGAGGTTTGTATTAAGATGCTCTGTGATTTTGGCACAAGAGCTGTGGAAGCATATGGGCCCCTGGAGAGGTTAGCATCATAAGCAAGAAATAACACGATGAGATTCAACTGGAAAAATGCTAACGAATACATCTGGAGACAAACAAGCGGAAACACACACGGTTAATGGGAAGCAGAACAGCAGGGACCGTGGGGGTTTGGAGAAGGTGGAAATGCTATCATAAAGACGTTGCCAAGAAAACATGGGAGCAGATGAGCAAGAAGTACTCAGATTGTGGACAAAAAGGCCAGATGGAAACAACAACAAAAAAAGAGAAACAAAGCTTATGTATACAGGGGTGGGGTTTTCAGGGTGGGTAGGGGAACAGGGAAAAATGAGAATCAAGTCATGTCATATTCTGGTAAAAATTGTCGATGCTGAGTGTGATCATGTGATGTATATAAAATGTGCCTATTTCACAATAAAATTAATTTTAAAAGCAAGGTCTCATCTAACCATGGAGAGGGGAAAAGGCTGTTTACATGTCTCATGTTTTGGGTCTGCAAAGTCAGAGTCTGTATTTTGAAGGCCAATCAGTGGGGTGGGGGCAGAGGAGAGACAATCACCACGTAATTTAGGATGAGAGGGGGAACCCTTGAGTGGAACAAAAAAACAAGCAAATAAGATTTTCTTATATCTCTGCAATTCTGGGGAAACCAATAGTAAAAAGGGATGAAATGAAGATGTATACATATGGAGTATGTGTAGGTAACATGGCTCACATCAGCCCAGTGCAGGCACTGGATGGCTTCTGCCAAAGTTCTCCTTGTGAACATTTTCTCCTATAGTGTGGAGGCTTTAAACCTGACATCCAGGACTGACCTTGGGGAGGGAGGTCCAGCTGTTCAAGGAGGGGACTCTGAATGGGGCCTCCTCTGGGCTTGCACGGATACTTAACAACCGCTCATGAGAGAAGCGTGCAGATGTCTCAGAGAGTCATTTCTCCATGAAACACAACAGACTGGAATTCTGGAGATAAACTCACTGAGTAAGAAAACAACACTGTTTCCTAATTTTACTCGATTTTTATCTCCACTTGTTCATTGGACACTGGGTTGATGGTAAATGTCTAAGTATAGCTTAGTAATTCCTCAACCAAATGTTGTTTTTTGATAACCATCTATCTTGGAAACTATCTCACCTATTACCTTTTTCCTAATGGCCTGAAACAGATGGCACTTCACACCTTAAATTCATATTCAACTCATTTCAACCACTACTGCCCTGTGATATGGGTCTCTAGACCCGAGGAAAAACACATTCATATTATGAAGTTAACAAAAATGTTCGATTTTTGTAGAGGAACAGAAGGTCATAGCAAATGTGATGTGTCATGGGATGTACCTCTAACTTGAAAAAGAGTGATGGTCTTGGTGTAAATTTCCCAATTTAACAAGACCAGAGCAATGTTAAAATGGAAAATGCTCAAACAGAGTGGCTAGTGAGTCCTGTGGGTGGTACAAGAATAGCTACACCAACACCTGATAGAAACATGTGGCACCATCAGATTCTTTGAGTACTCTGTCACAGTCTGTCACGTGATGCTGTCACAAAAGCCTGGTGTTGGGTGCTCTGCAAAGAAACAAGTTTATTTGGCTCACACTTCCAGAGTCTGCAAGGAAAAGGCACGGAGCACCACCTGTTCTGTGTATCATGGTGTCAACACATATGTGGACATGTGAGTAAGAGGTCACATGACAAGAAAGAAAGCAAGAAACGGGTCAGGGTTGGGGTTGCACTTACAATAACAACCCACTTGTGTGGGGACTGATCCACTCTCATCAAATCTGACCTTTCCCACAACCAGCATCAATGCAGCAACAAAGGTGCAGCCCCAGGACCCAATTTCCTACTGTTTAATACCACTCAGAAAGGTCGCGTCACCTCAGCACCGCCACTTAGAGAATCATGCCTTCAGTCCATGAATCTCTGCATGACAAACCACCCTGGCTGGTGAGACACCCTTAAAGACAAAGGTCTTCCGCAGAACAGGAGAACATAACAGGTGCTGCACAAACTGACACACTGGGGGAAAAACGTGGACCCACGTTTGCACTTTGAGGTGACACAAGCCGTAGGAAATGTTGCCTTCATCATCGAAAACTGGATGATTTTCAGAATAGTAACTCCAATTTTGTGTCTTTGAATTCTTCACTTTTTAAAAAGAAGACAGATTGTATCTGATTCATGTGTTTAGTGTTGTTGCTGATACTACTGCTGTTGTACATACTGAAGGTTGAACCAAGGCCTACACAATGAGTTATATTCACAGTCTTTCTTTAAAAAAATTTGAGACAGTGTCTGGCTAAGTCACTAAATCATCCAGACTGTACTTGAACTTGTAACCCTGCTGCTCTATAAATTCTCCAGGTCAGCATTTCCAGAGAGGGGCAAAGTATGTACCAGGTTATCAGCAAGGTTATGTCTGTCCAGGTGACTCACCAATACCACTGGTCCATGGCTAATTACTGAGCTTCCCAGACCCCTGGAGAGAATGACTCTTTGCCTGCATTTGTTTCTCTGAACATTTTTTCAGGTGCAGAGTCCCAGATCCCACTCTTTATCTTTGACGTCTGACACTGAGCTCTTTTGGAATGTCCATTCTCCATGAAGGGTGACAGGAAAGCTACTGACACAAGACTGATTTCTATGATTTAAGAAAAATGCATCTAGCTACTGAGTGCTTACATAAAAAGGGAGTGAGGGGGATATAAGTTTCAAGATACTAGACCATTCACTAGTAATAACAGCCAAAGCTACTAATGACTCAGAGCAGCTTGCAGACAGAGGACAGGTTTTATATACCTGCACTGAATTCTGGATGAAACATAGTGATTGTGAGACCGAAGGTTGATGTAGTGTTCTTCTGTCTCGGTGACAAAAGGGCCAAAGACATCAAAAAGAAGCAGAGGTGTGCAACTGATGCAGCCCAACTGCAGCTGTAGACACTGAGATTTCTGAACCAAGGCATTTTTCACGTGGACGCCAATGCGCTGTGAACACAAACACTGCTGCTGTCTGGATTCAGGTGAGGGCTGGATTTGGATCTCTTAACATTGCTTCCATCCATCACTGTCTGCTGCAGGATTCTCTAGCACTTTCATATGTGAAGCACAATTAAAACTAATGATTTTGCTGTTCACCATTTCAGAAAGCTTTACAATTTCTGAAGCTGAGAAGTAACCCAACCTTAAACCAGTAGAATATATGTTAAGCTTCACATCTCTTCAGAAGGGATTCCTGTATTTCCTGTATCTAGTAAAGAATTCCAGATCCCATAATGCAAGAACAGGGAAGCCATGCTGCATTTGCCTCAAGAATCTTAAAATTCACACCATGTTTTACAGATTAGAAACACATTATTGACTCATCCTCATTTACTGGATGTGGCGCTCCCTGACAGGAATTTGAGGATTTTCCTAAATTTTTCCAGTTTAGCCTGGTTTCTTTGTAGAATTCCTTGCTCTAATCTCTGTATGTTCTGCACCATTGAGGCAAATGAGCCAAACCTGCTAGTGTGGAGGACTTGAAAGATGAGAGGCGGCAGCTTTTTGACTCCCACTGTTGTGCGTGGCTCGGTCCTTCTGGGGGCTATAATGGACTCAGAATTGCTCCCGTCTAACACTCCTGGATCGCTGCCACCATTGTCCAGCACACCTTGCTTTCCTATGGATTTTAGCAGAAGGGAGGTGAGCAGCTTGAAGCAGATTTTAGTAAGCCACAGTGAGATGATGCTGCTTCTAACTGTAATAAAAATGGTGAGGTAGTCTGCAAATGACATCGTGCTGCATACTAGAGGAGAAGGGATTTGCAATTGGGGAAAACCACATAGATCATTCAACTTCAGACTTTCTCATACTGTGAACTGACAACTTCATTTTCTTTAAGCATCAAAAAACCCTTCAATCTCCTGCTAAAAATGTAATTTTTACTTATTATACATTCATACCATCTGTGAAATATAACCAAATCTGGTATCCATCATCAAACCTATTGTCTTGTATATTTAAAATTATTGCTCCTGAATTCAGTGGCTCCATCTCCCCTCATTATAAGTAAAAGGCCTAAACTAAATGAATGTGCAAGGTGTTCTAGTGGTAACAACAGTTACCATCTTGACAGGTAGCTGTTAACAGTCCAAAGATTCTCATGAAGTGAAAAGAGCAAAAATTTGATCACTAATGTTGGGAGCCAATCATAAGATAAAAAGGAAGAAAGTGAAGGATTCAAATATTTAAAACTCATTTCATTTTAAGATCACATCAGGCAACCGGCAGAAAGTGCTCAAGTATAAGGGAAGGATCACGGTCAGAAAAGGATACCTCATGTCTTGGATGTTGCTGGCGTAAGCCTGTATGTTACTCACAGGAGTTCTTGGGGAGTAAGTAAGCTGTGGAGCTTTCATAAGAGGTGGGAGTCTTGTGGCTGAGGTGTAGTGTGTATACTTTATTATATATAAATTAGGCCTCAAAGCTACATATTTTTAAAGAAGGTAAAAATACCACCCAATAATACAGTTTTTAAGTCACAGAAAACAAGAGCAATATTTAGAATTACAGATCCAAGAAGGGAAAGGTAAGGAGGTTAGATGGAGGGTGAAGCCCAGTCAGGGCGTGTGATCGCTCCCAGTACTGGAGACACCTCATTTGAGCCTCTGCACTCCACACCAAAGGACAGGTCCCTACAGGAGTAGAACTCCTCAAATACGCACACAAGGTCTCCAAACTTCGGAGGACACAAGGTGAAACCATGGCCCTGACTCTTCACAACTGTGTGATCATAGACATTTGATGTTCAGTTGATTGAGTTGTAATCTCACAGTCCTGCAATGAAAATAATCAATCTTTAGGGTTAGTATGAGGTTTCCAAGAAGAGAATAAAGTTACTCATGTGCTTCAGACCATGACGCACTATCTTCATCCTCATACTCACCCTACCCATGGGCCAAATGGCCTCCTGCCATAGATGGTTAGAAGTCCCTTGGTCAGGGTGAGGGTGCGGTTAGCACAGACTGCATGGGAGGACTCCTGACCATACTGGCTTCTCTGCTCTGTCATGACTATAGGATAACCTGACACAAAGGTGTTATCATAGAGCATGGGAAATAAGGTAAATGCCTTATGTTACCTACACCCTAAAGAAAAATGATAGCAGTGCATCATAAAACAGTGATCAGGAAACTAAATTTCATGTAAGTGAAGATAAGAGACCGCAGTATAAATGCAGCCACACAGTTCATTCTGAAAGCCACGATGTTTTGGGTGCCCAGCCCCTTGGTTTGGAGGTCCAGACCCCACTAAGCTTGGTGTCCAGGCCACAGATCTATGACGGCAAAGCCTGTGTGTTATGTGAGACTCCCTCTGCACTGCACTAAAGCCAGGTGTTCCTCCCTCTGAGTTCTGAGCCCAAGCTGAAGCTGTTTACCTGATGTCACTTGAGTATTCCTGGAGCAAACAAGTAAGGAGTGATGTATTCATTGATCTGACCAGGACTAAAAACTGAAGCAATAGTTTCAAAGTACAGGTTTACCTAAGGTCAATTCAAGTTTCTTATTGGTTGTCTTGTTTTATTTTTATTTTTTCCAGAGCATGGCTACCAGGGGAAAAAGCCCATATGCTATTGCCCAGCTGAAACATTTACCCCACTGCTGAGATTGAAAAGACTTAGGTTTTCTATAGCCTCAGTTATCCAGCCCAGCCATGGTGATCATGGCTCAGGAAAACAAAGGAAGGGCAACACTTCTTTTTTATTGCTGGATCATGCAGACTCTGAGTTATTTCTGGGACCTAAAAGAAATTTTGTGAAGGAAGACACAATGCAAAGACACCCCTGGGAATGAGGTCCTGCACGTCACCCAGGAGCACCCTGACGAGTCCCACTACTAATGCTCTCTGCTGGGGGGTCGTGAGCCTTCTGTCCTCAGGCAAGCTAGATGCCTGTAAGGGGAGCGGAGGATAGTCTGAAAGAGAGGAGCTTAAAACATAGTGTGCTAAATATTGCAGATGGCTTCACCACCTCATTTCACAAGGGATAGAACTAAATTCAAGAAAACTGTAAGACAGAAAAATACATAAAAGATAGAGACCAGGTATAAACTTACCACCCAGTATTAAGTATTCCCTTTGACATTTTTCTACAAATATACATACATACTTTCCTGTGTATTTTTAAAGGTAAGGTTGCAAAATTATAGTGCTTTATTCACTTACCATATAAAATAGATGCTCTTCCACCTAGAGCAGAGTCAATAATCAACCAGTTAATCAAAAGAGGTTGTACAGTAGAGAATCATTATTTGTTCAAACATTTTATTTTTCACTTAAGACATATAAATGTACATTCATCAGCTACACTTGAGATATGAGACCAAGGACTTTTCTTTGTGCTGTGGTAGCTTTGACTAAAGTTCTGCAAAGTTTTCATTCAAAAACCACATGTGTGGTGCATGATCTACAACTCCAGTTTGTGACGTCTTTAAATCAAGCATGCATGCAGACAGTGAAGAGGCTGCCTGAGCCCAGAATTGGAGAAGTCTGACTGAATCTGACAATTCTTTAGCATTCCGCCTACCTAGAAAATAAATCTGAAATATTTTTTCTTCTGCACCTAAAAACAAATGGATTCATATAATATTTAACTAAACTATGCAATTATAGTGGCAACATAAATGACCTTAGCCTATTTACTGATCTCTGGGAAGTTTGTTATTAATAGCAGGAGCAGATATGCCCAGAATGAGGAGACAAAAGCCAGTCGGCCAGGAGTCGGGAATTCTAAGAATGCTGCTTAGTGTGTAGGAAGATGAGATAATGACTTAATTATTCTAGTGTGTCAGATCCACAGATTAATTTAAACATCTCTGTGTCTGTCATCTTCATCAGACTTGAATGAAAATGTTCTTGACACTGAAAAAAGAGAAATGCAGTACCAGTGTTGGAAGAGACAGGTACATAATTTGACACTTATCCTAAAAGTATCTAAGTAGCATGATTGTGGTTCTAGTGATGTTGGAACTTAGTGGCTTCAGTCTGTGAACTCCACATTTCAGAACGAAGGGTAGGGTTGAAGTGAGAGTCAGAGTGAATCTGGGCTCACATGCAGGAATTTGTCTTTCTGGGCACAGAAAGTTCTGTTTTTCCAGCTGAAAAACATGCACTGCCCCATAATCAACAAGTGCCCCTTTGGCTTCAGCCACAGTGGGGTGCTCCAAGGTCAACTGGCATAGGTGGTTTTTGCATAATAAGCAGCAAAAAAAGACATTAAAATTTGATTAAGAAAATGTCATAGGCAAGTTATTTTTGAGGATCCCTATGTTTCCATTTTTTATAGCCAGCATATTTTCCTTGGTGAGTCAGCAGTCTTCAAAGCAATGTGTCTGATATATATATCAGACACAGCAATGTGTTTGATCAAAGTGTTAATGAGTAGTTAACAGAGCATTCAGTAGAAAAGCAGTAGTGTATCTAATGATCCTCAATCATGAAATGAGGTATTTGCTATGAATGTTTCAATCTGCAATCTTTATCATACATTATTGTCAATTAGTTTCTGTGGAGCAGTGATCATTATCTTTGGATTAAAAAGGAGTTATATAAAAGGACTAAGGACTCTATCGATAACTATTTGTTTTGATACATACATTTTCTAATGCCCTGTTTTGAACTGAGCCATACAATTATTTTTTAATGTAGCGTGTTTCACCCAAGATATAAATGTCACATGTATGCATAGGTTCCGGTTCTTGCAGGTATCTATTTTCCTTTTGAAGCAGAACTGCTCCATGCCACCTTAGCCTGAGATTACACTACTGTTAGTCATTCAAGCAATCAGGTGCTGGGACTATTCTCCTTAGGAGGAGTCAGTGACAGTTTCAAATGTGTGCACATTTACTCTGTCTCTTAAACTCTCTTTCCCTTGTTTTTGCTTTGGTGACACTATCTGTTTTGGGGTTGTGTCGCTAGTATCAAGTTTCCCTAGGGAAAACACCACTAGTGGTCTATATCTTGCGATCCAAGTTTTATCTTTTCTATTTGTTCCCCTACATGTTTGCACTAGACATTGATTACATTGATCATAGGAAGATAGTACATGTACATAACACACCCTCCTCTGCGAAAGATCTACCACTTGTTTCCTACTTTTATTCTGCTCTTTACTTATAATTTAGGGTTCAAATAAGAGAAATCATGTTGTTTAAGCCTGTATGTCAGATTTTCTTCACTTAATAACATCAAGGTCATCCATCTTCCTACAAATAACTCAAGTTTATTGCTCTTTATGGTAGACCAATGCTCCACTGTGCATAAATACCACATTTTCTTTATGCATTCATTAGCTGACAAACATGCAGAGCACTTGCAAGTTTGCCTATAGTCTGTTTATGTTGCTACAAACGTGTGTCTGCATGTATGTTTCTCATATGTGTTGTTGACTCTTTGGAGGAGATACCTACATGAAAAAGGTTGAGTTTAATGGACTTTCTGTTTTTAGTGTTTTAAGGATTCTCCACACTGATTTCCGTAGTGATCACATGGATTTATATCTTCCATGTTCACAAGATACTTTTGATTAAGAGCTCTGATTAGAGCATGTTGATGGGCTCGCACTGAGAACGGGGCACCTTAGTTTATGTGTTAGGGAGTCCTGTCTCCTGCTTCTGCTTTGGGGAAGCTGTGCTGACTGTGTAAGCCTCTGGAGAGCAGAAAAGATGGATGGAAACCCAGATCTTTGTGCAAGTTTGATTTTTAAGTGCATGGATGGCACAAGTTAGAACATTGATAGAACTCTGTGTATACTTCTAAAAGCAGCCTCAACCCAATGCACTTCCACTTTCTCATAGGCTGAAGTCTTTCTTTTTCTTAAAATTCATGCTGAAGCCCTAACCAAGAAGCTTGGAATGGGGATGTACTAAGAGATAGGGTCAATAAAGAGGTAACCAAGTTAAAATTTAGCTACTAAGATGGGCCCTGATCCATCTGGCTGGGCTCCTTATGAAAAGAGAAAATACAGATAAAGTGACAACAGAAAAAGGCAAGGACCAAGGAAGTATCTGCAGGCTAGGGAGAAGCCTCAGAACAAAACTAGCCCTGCCAACACCCTGAAGTCAAGCTTCCAGCCCTCAGAATTGCAAGAAAATAAACTTGTGTTGTTTATGCCACACACTATAGAATTTTGCTACAGCAGCACTGGCAACTTAATGTACATACTTTTACTTACTGCCGAGAAGAAATGCTCTTCTTTCCTTCATCTTAGCATACTCTGCTTTTTTCAGGCAAAAGTAATATACGGTGAATAATTTTCAACCTGGAAAGTACATAGAGCTATGTAATTCGTGGTGAAGCATGATAACAAGAGGTTTGCAGCAAATAAACTTTAAAAGCCTTCTCAAGACCCCGTACACTTAATATGTACTTTTAAAAAGTCAAGGACTAACAAGCCTAACTCCTGAAGTGTCATTGCAGAAAAACACTTCTTTCTTCCTTGTTATTCTAATTACTTCCTTGGTAACCTCTTATCTTTTTTTTAAATTGAAATCTTTATTGGTACATTAGTATATGCATCATGATAGCATTCAACAGTGGAAATTTGTACCAGTATATGACATAACTTAATTCTCATTTTTTCCTATAGCCCTACCCACCCTACCACCCCACCCCCTATATGCATAAACTTTGTTTCCTTTCTTTTTTGTTATAATATCATTATTTTCCCCTTTACCCCATTTTGCTTTAAGTATTTTCTATTTCACAATACATGATATACATTCTAGAACTCATTTACATAGTCATTTTCTTATACCAAAGAAGAGATACTATATTTACACATCTGTGACCTATTTATTTCACTTATGAGGATGTCCTCAAGGTACATCCATTTAAGAATAAATGATTCAAACTTATCATTTTTATGGCAGAGTAGTACTGCATTCTGTAGAACAACCACAACTTTTTGTCCAGTCTCCAGTTGATGGACATTTTGGTTGTT
Source organism: Petromus typicus (assembly GCA_004026965.1). Lineage (NCBI taxonomy): Eukaryota > Metazoa > Chordata > Mammalia > Rodentia > Petromuridae > Petromus > Petromus typicus. Next base: position 37,885 of record PVIR01004886.1, read on the forward strand.
TCCAAGATTTAGCAATAAACACGGGTGTACATATGCTATAAACACAGGTGCACATATGTCACTGTAATATGAATCTTTTAATTCTTTTGTGTATATACTTAGCAGAGTGATGGCCTGGTCAAATGGGACCTCCAGTGCTAGCTTTTTGAGGAATCTCCAAACTGATCTCCATAGGGATTGTACAAGTCTACATTCCCACCAACAGTGGAGAAGGGTTCCCTTTTCTCTGCAGCCTCGCCAACATTTGTTGGTGGCTAATTCATAGATAGCAGCCATTCTTTGTGGAGTGAGATGGAATCTTAATGTTGTTTTCATCTGCATCTCTCAAATGACTAGTGATGTTGAACATTTCTTCATATGCTTCTTAGCTGCTATTATTTCTTCCTCTGAGAAGTGTCTGTTCAATTGAGAAGCCCATTTTTAAATTGGGTCTTTAAATTTAGGTGGATTGATTTTTTTAAGCCCTTTATATATTCTAGATAGTAGCCCTTTGTCTGAGAAATGGCTGGTGAAGATTCTTTCCCATATTATTGGTTGCCTTTTCGCTTAGCTGGTAGTTTCTTTTCTTTTCTTTTTTCTTTCTTGAGACAGGGTCTCACTTCTGTGGTTCAGGCTGGCCCGGAGCTCAGCCTCGGACTCACACCACAGCAATTCTCCTGCCTCTGCCTCCCAAGTGCTGGGATGACAGGCGTGAGCCACCACGCCCAGCACTGTGGTATGTGGTACTGGTTGCTGCTGGGCATGAGTCTCCACACCCAGTATTGTTATGTGGTTACTGGGGATTGAACCCTGGTCCTTGCACTTGCAAGACAGGCACCAGAACCACTGAGCTAACTCCCTGGCCTTGCTGGTAGTTTTCTTTTCTGTGCAGAAACATCTCAATAGGATGAGATTCTATTTATTGATTTCTTCTACCAGTTCTCATACTATAGAGGATTTGTTCGTGAAATCTTTCCTTAAACCAATGTCTTTAAGAGTTTTACCTAACCTGTTTTGTAGCAGGTTTAGTATGTCTGTTTTAATATTTAGGTCCTTAACCCACTTTGACTTTATTTTAGTACATGGTGAAAGAGCTACATCTAGCTTTTGACTTTGGCAGGTTAAAATCCAGTCTTTCCAGCACCACTTGCTATCCTTCCTCCACTGAGGAAGTGGCTCCTTTGTCAAAAATGAGATAGCTTAGTATGTCTGGAGTTGTTTCTGGATCTTCTAATCTACTCCCACTGGTCCTTGGGTCTGTTGTTTTGTCAGTACCATGCGGTTTTTATCATGGTGGCTTTGTAGTATAGTTTCAAGTTGGGGATCATAATACCCCCATCATGTCCTTATTGCTTAGAATTGCTTTTGTGTTCCAGGTCTTTTGTGATTCCAGATGAATTTTTGAATTATTTTCTCTAGATCTGTGAAATATGCTGTTGGGATTTCAATTGGGATTGTGTTGAATCTGTATAATAGTTGTGGGAGTGTAGCCATTTTGATGAGATTGATTCTTCCCACCCAGGAACAAGGGATGTCTTTCCATTTTCTGGTATCTTCTATCTCCTTTTTCAGAGTGCTGTAATTTTCAGAGTAGTGGTCTTTCACCTCTTTTGTTAGACTGATTCCTAGATATTTCATTTTTTTGGATGCTACTGTGAAGGGGATTGATTCCCCAATTTCTTGCTCAGTGAATCTGTATATATAAGGTATATGTAAGTATATATAAGGATAATGATTTTTGAGCATGAACCTTGTGTCCAGCTACACTACTAAATTTGGTGATTAGGTCTAGCAGTCTCTTGGTTGAGTTTTTAGGATCCTCTAGATAAGGTATCATGTCATCAGCAAATAATGACAGTTTAACTTCTTCATTTCCTATCTTTATTCTTTTATTTCTTTGTCTTGCCTAATTGCTGTGACCAGTGTTTCCAGCACAATACTGAACAGGAGTGGTGAAAGTGGACATCCTTGTCTTGAACCTGATCTTGTGGGAAAAATTTCAGTTTTTGAACATTTAGGGTGATGCTGGCTGTTTGTTTCTCATAAGTAGCTTTTATTAGTTTGAGATACAGACCATCTATTCCAATTTTTGGCAGGGTTTTGATCACAAATGGGTGTTGGATGTTGTCAAATGCTTTTTCCACATCTATTGAGATGAAATAACCTCTATCTTTGTTTCCTTGATATAATCTCGTATCCCAATTTTGGGATCTGAAAATGGTTGAGCTGAGACTGCAAGGAGCCATATGGAAAGGACAAGTGTAAGGGCTGAAAAGGAGAATTCTTATTGCTAAAAGTGACCTGTATCATCGGCACATTTAAAGCATTGTTTTGTAAGACTGTATTCAGGCACAAAACATCTTTTACCTGAGCCATTATTTCCTGAACCTAAGAGCAAATCTGTGCTACCATGAGGCTGAGTAACCAGCAGAGGAACTGACCATGTACAGACTTCCTGTCACCTGGGACACCTCCCCCTCCCAAGTCCACGGGCTCAGGAGAGAAATGCACTCTTTGCTGACACCCTTTTGTGATTCAGGCTCCCACTGGGGCCTCCTGAGGTGCCGAGCTGAGACTGGTTGACCTGGAAGGACGCTGAGCAGGAAGTGCAGCACTCAGTCAGGAAGATCCAGGGCAGGCCATGGAGTTCCAGGGAGCTGCCCATCGCTGGGCCTTTCCTTTTCTTTTCTCTTTTCCTTTCAACTTTGGAATTAATTTTTGAGTCCAAGTAATATCTAAAGATTTTCAAACTGAAATCGTTTGAGCTTCCTTATGGTTCCAGAATTTTGCTTAGTTTGTCTAGCTGGTGGAACACCTTATTTAAGAGTGTATTCCCAGACAGAGTCATAAATACTTATGTGCACCTTGTATCACTATTCTTTGTTACAGTCTGCATGGTCCTTGTTTCCCTCTGCTCTTTTCATAAGACATGTACGGGGACCCGGAAGGTATTGCTGATTTTGTGGCCCTTGGCAGCAACTCTGAGATTTCCTACCTCTGGCCCCATCAAAGGACCCAAATGAAAAGTTTCCTCTGCACATACAAAAAAATTCGAGCAAGCCAGTAAGTAAATAATTCCAAAAGGGTAAGACAAGGCAGAGGGCCTGGTGAGGGAAGGCTCTTTGGGGGCTGTGTCACCTGGGCCCAACACCAAGCTGTCTTCTGAACGGGCTGCTACTGTCTTGCAGGCAGACTGACTCCAGTGCGACTCCCCACAAAGCCCCTTTCTGAAGTATAAATATGTACACGGAAAAAGTGTAATCAATTAATTTATGAGACTGGAGACCTGCACTACTTCCCAGAAGGCGGAATCTATATACCATTTTCTTCTAATACTGTACAGGGTGGGAATACGCCAGCTCTGAATGGAAGAGAAAAGGAATAAGGGTGTCAGGGGAAAGCAATCAAAAATAAACATGACAAGGCGCCTGTGCTAGAACCGGGCTCCTGCACTGCACCCCCAGAGGGCCAGAATAAAGATAAAAATTCAGTCACCCACACTGACGTTCCAGGCCACTAAACTGAGACTTATTTGTTATCTGACCTTCCAACAAATCAGGAGATAGAGATAACAGATAAGTTTCCCAAACAGGCTTGTTTGGACACTACAATAATAAACTTCCCAGTTTCCCTTCTGAGAAGAGGAGTCCCACCCAAAGTAACTGTATGGTCTATCAGGATTTCCCTAGAGTTTTGTCTCCTATTCCTGCGTGACAAGGGGAGTGACTTGGAATGACTGATCCCCCTGCTTATTTCCACTCTCCTCAGCCTTTTTCTGTTCTTAAAACCAACAGTTTCAGCTCAGCTTATTGTGATATTTACTCCATTTGGAGCCAAAGTGCTGCCTAAACTAGAAGCACAAATAAAGAGGTCTAAACTGGCTGCACACGGTGGCTCAGGCTCCTAACTCCAGCTACTTGGAGGCTGAGGCAGGGGGGCCAGAGTCTGAGATAAGCAGGGACAATTTAATAAGTTCCTGTCTCACCTTAAAAAAAAAAAAAAAGCTTCAAGGTTCTTGAAAGCAAGAGGGGAGACCAAGAACAGAGCATCTAATTCCATATTAGGCTGTAAATCAATCTGTATGTGATAGGGTAATGCTCTAACCTGAATATCAGTGTGCTGTCACAGGTTTAAACCTTTCTCTTTTCACAAAGATTATATGTTCCTGATTTGGACAGATAAGTACGTGAATTCAGTTTAACTTTTATGCTTGAATATTTCCACATAAGCAGGTTATTATGTCAGAAATAATACTTGATAAAATTAGGTATCTCTTTTTCAAAAACTATACTCAGCATGGTTTCACTTAAAACAACAAGTAAACCAATTTTGATCTGCTTATATACTTGAGATAAAATAAGAGAACTACTCTGCATTATACAAATTTAAAGAGTGTTATTATTATTGCTGTCTTGAATTGTAAACACAAACAGGATATGTCAAAGATTAATTAACTAGAGAACACAGGACTAATCTTAAGGAATCCTTGGGTGGGACTGTAGCACAGTGGCTTCTCCGTAACATTTTAAATAGTCCCCAGCAATATCTGTCTGCGACACGTTAAGAGTGACATCAACTCTTGGTCGGTGTCACTGAGCAGGACACCATCGAGGGACACAGTGCAGGCAGCATCTGGCCCCCAGGGCCCTAGTGGGAAGGACAGCAAGGCAGCCGTTTTCCAACACCCACGCCCTGGCTGCAAGGCTGCAGGCTTCTCCCACAAGCCCACGTGTGTCCCGGCCCTGCCTTGGGGGGAGGAAGTAGGACTCAGATGTTCCACACCTTCCCAACCCAAGCCCTTCAGTCTCTTTCTGAGCCTTCACCAAGAGCCCTGGAGAGTGCTCGGCTGGCTCTCAGACCTGAGTGAGATGCTCCCCATCTGTAGAGTCCTGTTTCGCATCTCTCAGGACCTGGGCCTTCCTTGCTGGTTAGTATTGCCCTCATTTCAAAGTGCGTTTCCAAAGTTTCACAAAGCTCCTCCTTAAGCACAATGGAGGCCCGAGAGCTGCTCTGTAGAAACGTTCTAAAGCAAAGACATGCACCTAAGGAGAGAGCTGTGCTGTGAAGAGGGCCAGGTGCAGGGACCAGAGAATGTGACAGGCACCTCTGTCCACCTTGCGGTCCTTGCAGAGTGATGGTTCCACTTTTTTTTTTAAACTCAAATCTTTATTGGTACATTATAAATACACATGATCATCATATTCAACATTGAGAGTTTATAGTAAAATATGGCACGACTTGATTCTCATTTTTCCCCTTCCCCCACCCACCCTGCAACCCCCACCCCTATATATATAAGCTTTGTTTCCTTTTTTAAATTACTATCACATTCTTTTTTCCCTTGTTATTTACCCTTATGCTCTCTTTCCTTTTAAATATTTTCTACTTCACAATATCAACTATATATACTAGAACTCATTTACATCTTCATTTTCTCATAGTAAAGAAAAGATGACATTTACACATCTGTGACCCATTTATTTCACTTATGAGGATGTCTTGAAGGTACGTCCATTTGAGTATGAATAACTCAGTCTTCTCATTTTTAATGGCAGAATAATACTCCGTTCTATAAAAGAACCACATCTTCATTATCCAGTCTCCCGTTGATGGACATTTGGGTTGTTTCCAAGACTTAGCAATCACAAACTGAGCTGCTATGAACATGGCTCCACTTTTAAGTAGCAGCTGAGACCATTTGCTGGGCCGCAGTTGAATGCATCACGGGCTAGAACAAGGCACAGAGTTCCAGGGCTGCCTGAAGTGCTGACCAGACAGAACTGAGAACATCCTGCGCAGGGCGAGTGAGAGCAAAGAGCCAGCCCTGCCCATCTGCAGCCTGCCACAGCAAGGCTTCCTAGACCAGTTCTCTCCAGAGGCCCTGTCCTCTCACCCCGACAAGCGCCAGGCCTCAGCACAGGGCCCGGCTCTGTGCTATTTTCCACTCCTCATAACCCAGCATGAAAGGTTGTCTTTGACCACAAAACTCAGACCACCAGAAAGGCATGTTTGGCTTCTCTCCCTTTACAGATAAGAACAAAGGATGCACAAGTGCAGTGTGGGCATCCTGTGGGCCCAGCACAGGCCCCAAAGGGTGCCACAGCCTCCAGCTCCAGCTGCAGCCCGCACACAGTCACAGAGCCCTGCAGCAATGGCATTGCCATGGTAACCAAGGGACAGTCTTGAGCAGGCTGCTCTTTTCACCCCACGAGTGATGCTTCAACTTTTCTATTTCATCACTCTTGCCATGCGACAGCCTGCTTTATTAAGAGGTCCCAGAGAATGATTAATAGTAATGTGTGGCACCCCAAATCCAGGTCCAGCCCTGTCAGAACCATCCAGAGGACACTGGAAAATCAGTCTTCAGCTGCGCATTTGAGAGATGTAGATCGGAATGCCAGGGAGGAACCGGGCAAGCTGTGGAAGAGGGAGCCTGGAGATCATCTCACTGGCATCCTCCACACAGCCTCAGAGGAGCAGACGAGAAATCACACAGTGTAACATCCGATTGCCCTTTTCAAATCCCCAGAATGGAGTGCTGTGAACCATCAGTGTCCCCCGGAGTCAGGAGAAGGACTCCCAAGACAGCAGCCACAGGATGGCCAAGGTCTCGGGAAGTCCATTTATTCCTGACTCAGCCAAGGCAGCCCTAGGGTGCGAAACTGGGATAGCTAAGAGTCCTTCGGGTGCAAGTTATTTTAATAAAGAATCTATTTTATATAATTTAATGAATTCTACATTGTGTCATATTTTTCTTTGTATTTTTCCCTGCTGTTCTCAAATTCAAACTTTTTTATAGTCTGCTTGTATTTGGAGGATAAAGGGAGAAGATCTGTCTCTCCAAGACTCAGGGAAGCTTGAGAACTCAGAACACTTGACAAGGCCTGTGTAGTGCCAGGGGTAAAACGCTGATGGAGGAGGGTGCCTACTGCTCCTCACTTTCCAGGGGCATGTGGGCAACACTGCACAGACATCTCCACGGTAGATAACAGAACACAAAGACATGTATCGTAATAGTGAGACCTGAAGCCAGGTAGACTGTCTGGGGATGAACAATTATCTAAATAAAAGGCTTGGAGTTTGCTTGTCTGAGCCACATTACTCTAGCTAGCCTAAGGAAGGTAATTGTAGCTGGGAGTGGTATTCGTGAGGTCTTCAAAAAATATGACATTCAAGAAAAGCATTTGCAAGTACATTGTTGAGAACAGAGTTGCCTCGAGGGTAGAATATTCTCGTTATAGATTACAGAGAGATTTTTTTTTAACTGTGAAAGATTAGGTTTCAGGTGTACGATAGGGAGGGGGTGAACCAGGCTCATTGGAGGGAGAGTCACAGAATTGAGTTGGTAAAGGCAAGAGAGACATAAATAGGGAGAAATGTGCTCATTTCCTTTTTTCTTGCCCCAGAGCAAAGCAATAGAATCTGGCCCAAAGGGCTGGGCTACAGATGGTGGAATAGCACAGCATATGTTCTGCAAGTTCTTCCAAGAACCACCTATATCTTGGCACTTAAAGACTTCGCAACAGAGAAAATGTGCTGATAATTTATATATCCAATATGTGTTCGTGTGTGTGTACATGCGCAGCATTCACACCATGATGGCATTCTGCAAGCAGCACCAACAACACTGAGCTCTTCTTCTCGCTTGTGCTGTCCTTACTCCTAGAATCTCTAGACTCTTATTTCTCCCACCTTCAACCCTGCTCTTAGGAAATGTCCTTGTATCAAGTTCTTGTCCCTCCAGAAGATTCCAAGTTTCTTAGAGAGGCCAAGTACTAATCCTAGTCACGCAGAAAGAAAGGCCAGGTCCTCTTATTGAAGCACCGAGCGAATGAGTAAGCATGGAAGAGAGGGCCATTTATGGACCTTATAGTAAAGAGCTCACCATGCGCATTCTGTGTACCTGAAGCCATGCACTCATGTGGATACACTATTATGTGCACACTCCATAAGTGACGGGTCTTCTAGTAAAAGCAGACCTGTCAATAGGCTTTCTTGCATTCTCCATCTTCCCAGTCTTTAGGCTCCTGTAGCCCTAGCAAGTGAGGGAACAGACTCCATTTCACCACAGTCAAACACATAAAGAGAGTGACTCACATCAACCCAGACTGACCACCTGCCCTCTAGTTTTAGACTTCTGGCTTTGATTATAATTCTCTTTTTAAAGGAACTTAAAATTAATTCATTTCATATTCACTGCAGAAGGAGTGGCATCCTGCCATTACGACCTGTGTGGCTTTGAGGAGTCACTGTATCCTACTGTGACATTCTAGAGAATATCCCTCAGATGCCCAGACTGTTCCCGCCGATATTATCTGTGAGGAAGAAGAGCAGACAGCAGGTTCAAGCTGAGGCTGTGCAGGTGTTTTGTCAGCTAATTCTATCCGACCCAGCAGGTGGCCAGTCCCCAGAACCTCCCCACTGATGTCCATGGCCGCTCAGCTACACTCTCCTTGGTGGAGACATTGAGTGCTATGGCCACTGTGGCAGAGACATCTGTACACATAAGTGCACGTCCTCTGTGAGCATACAGTCCCCAGAGGTCTCTGAGTGTGTTTTACACACAGCTAAACCTTGTTTATTCACAAGCTCTCTAGCTGGCAGATTATGGGTGTGTGCAGAGTAGAACTAAAACAAATGATTACAAAGTCAAGGATAGCCCATTGCCAGACACCTTCTGTTCTTCTGCTTCGAGTTGTAGTTTTCCCTTAATTTATGGTAATCCTACCCATGCTGCAAGTGAATGCACTGTGGTTCATAAATGGAGTGTAATCTACTACTCCATTTTGGCTGGGGAAAAAAAAAGACTGCCAGATTTTTGTACGATGCTTTAAAAAACAAAAATTACAGTTTTTCCACATATTAATGTGAGACTAGTTGAGACTCCTCAAATATATATATATATATATATATATATATATATATATATATATATATATAGTTTATTTGGGCAGCTATATATACTCATAATGAATTTTCAGTTCTGCAAGAACTCTTAGAACAGATGTTGAGTTTAATTTCAGTCATAACATAGGATAGCATGGTTTAATAAAAAGGAATTTACAGGCTTCAGGGGCTGCGTGTCCAAGGGTTATATTCTTTGTACCAACGGTCCTCCACTCCATCTATGTCTCCCTCTCATTTCAGTGGGATTGCAAAATCCAGTGCTCAGTACTTCCGATGTCCTTCCTTCTCCTAGAGTTTACTCCTCCATGAGAACGAGTTGTCAAGCCCTGTAACATCTCTGTCCATATATAAAACTATACAACTCAATATGGACCTCCTATGTAGGGATGTCACACCAGCCACTTCCTCCAATTTCTAGGCAGCCTTGCTTAACCCTATATTCTATTTTCTTTAACTCTCTTATTTCTTCTCTAGTGAGTTCAAATCTATATCAATTTTTCTTAGTCTGAATTTGTTCCTTGACTAGGAATAGCTCATAATTTCTTTTTTCCCATGTATAGAATTTCTAATAAGTAGAAGGTATTTTGACCTACTGGAAAAAATTCCCATCACATATGAATCACAACCAACTTACACAATGACATTTTATACTTTGTATAAAGACATAATTTACATATAGAATAGTGTGCAGATAATAGGTATTCACCTGGTTGACTGTTCAGAATTTGAATACACCTGTGTAACTGGTCACCTAGCTCAAGAGAAAGAATACCAGCAGTGCAATGAAATCCTCCTGATCGCTTCTCACACAACTATCTTCAAAGCCAGGAGGAAATAGAAAACTACTTTCTATTACAACTAAATAACGTTGTATATTCTGGGACTTACATAAATAAAACCATGTGATAGTTATTCTGCCGTGTCTTGCTTCCTTCAGTAACTGAAATATTGGAAAGCCAGCCATAACACTGCATGCAGTTGTAGCTCAGTAATTCTTGTGATAGTGTAGCATTCCACTGTTTACATACATGCAGTGGAGTTCTTCTCTGCCAGGGGACATATGATTAATTACTAGTTTTATGGTAGTAGGAATCGTTCTACTGTGAACCATTTTACGCATGCCTTTTGGTGAATATGTATATGAATTCTTACACAGAAATCCCAGAAGTGGAATTTCTGAGTCATATAGTGTGTGTTTGTGACAAGAGCAGGTGCCTTCAAACGGCATCATAGAGCACTGGCTCACGAGGATGGAGGAGTGCTCCTCCATCGCAACTGTACGAGCGTCCCACTGGGCAGCAGAGTGGCCACACAGTGGTGAATTCCCACTTCCTGAACAGTATGTTTTTGTGCATTCATACGCCATTGGAACATCTGTGCTGGAAAAGCATCTAATGACTAAAAGTCAAGAAAATTTTCATTTGTTGGAATGTCCTTTAAAGACCTATGGTAGAACTCTGCAGGTTTGTATCCTGGGTCATCCTTCTTGTTCATATTGATTGATAATTCTTTAAGTGGTCTACATGGATATTCTTATTGGATAGATGACTCATGGATATCTTCTAACTTTCTCTCTCTTAGTGGCTTCTTTGACAATGTATAATAAAATAACAATCATAATGCAATTCAGTTTTATTTTTTTACCTTTTTGATAACCCTTTTTCTGTCCTACTATAAGAAAGGACACATTTAAGTTTTTCTTCTACCTAATTTGCTCTGTTGAACATATTATTATGAAGCAGGCCAAGGGAACATAACCACATTGAAGAAAAAGAACAGAGACCTAAAGAGGGAAGTAGAACTGCTCATAAAGCAGGTATTCCATTTCTAACATGTCTAGCATCAGAATAGTGCAGAAATTCAGTGACATCCCAGTCTCCTGTGACTCCTAAACTTGAGTCACTGTTCATGAAAAAAAACATAACTCTATGTGGCCTGAAGCAATGCTGGTTTGGAAATATAAAGCCAGAAATAAAGTCGAGATTATGAGGACTGATGGCAAATAGTTGACATTAAAATATGACATTGTTTTCATCTCCTAAACTGAGACCTCTTCTCTGTATAACAGGTGTAAAAGATTTTAGGAAAAATGCAAAGATTTTCTCTTACCGTTGAATGTGGCAGGGAGGAGAGAGGTCCATCATGAACTTTTGGTTCGAATTGCAATTAAGTAAAAACAACAAAATAAGAAGAAGAAGAAGAGAAAGAGAAAGGGAAAATGGTGATAGGCGCACATCAAAGAAAGACAGCATGAAAGAGTAGCACAGAGGACAGCTGAGAGGTCACTCAGAAAGACGAAGGGAGCAGGGAAAGTGGACAGAAGAGCTGGGAAGAAAACCCTGAGGAAGGAAGGAAGGCAGAGAAAATTTTTAAAAAGAAGAGAAAAGTGAATGGAGAGCCTTTGTTATCACTTTACTCGGTGATCTTGAGCATGAGAACTCATTTCTTTTGCAAATTTGATATAATAATACATTCCCTGGTGCTACTGGAATAAAAGAAAACAATGAGTGGAAACTGTTCCCAATTCTCCCTCCCAGCATGGCGGCTAAGACTAAATATGTGTAACACATAATTTTATAAAAGTCAAGGAGTTGAGGGTGGAGAGTGTATTTACTCCTCCAGCCAACCAAGTAGAACTCAGAGTTGCACCATTAACAAAACGTGACTTGACAAGTCCTTGTGGATACCAGCGCTCCACATCGGGAGACGTCTGGCCTGACCCGAGGCTCAGCTTAGGGATGGTGAACAACCCTGGATTGAGTGCCAAGGCTCAACAATCAGCAGAGTTTCATTAACACTTTATTAATGATCGCATTACATATTAAAAAGAAAGAAAATTACTTTTCCCAATGACAAATAGGGAGATGTCATAATCGCCAGGTATAAAAAATAATGCCTCAAAGAAAGCCAAACTACAGTATACATCTTTCTTCAAACACTTTGAAGAAATTTCAGCTGAAGTTTTGGCACAAGCACATGCAATCCAGAGTAAATAAAACATTGCATGTTCCAGGAGCTCTGCTTTCTATTTCAGGCATTCAACATGAATACAGGGCTATGCTCATTGCTCAGGGAAGGGTGTTTGTCTACATCCACAGGACCCTTGCTTTGGGCTTCAGCAAAGCCAAAAGACAGAAAGAACAAGATCCTGTAAAAAGTGTAGAGAAAGTGCCCTATATTTACTGTTTCTACAGTTACTGCTTATCTCTAGAATCATTTTCTTCATTGTGTCAGGCCACAATCATTCACTTGTAACAAATAATCCTTAGCAATCTGATTGGATTCTCAAAATGGAGGAGGACAAGAAACTCTACAGTAGATCCCTCCAGGTAGTTAAAGCCTGACATTCATTCCTTGAAGGAACAAAGAGATAGAAAAACTTATTCTGCAACTCCGCCTCTCCAGGGGAGTAAGATGTGTTCTAAAAGAAATCTCAGAAGCCCAAGAAACCACATTTTGACCTCTGCAAACATCAGAGCCAGGGCCTAATGCCTGGGGCAACGAAGATTCTCAATTACTCTCCCATGCTCAGGGGAGGAACAGTGCTAGATTATTCTGAGGTTCTGAACAACAGAGAAATTTCTTTGCATTTGATTGTTCTCAGGCTTACAAAATCTTTTTTCTCCTTCACTCTGCTGGCTCCATTCTCTGATGGTGGAAAGAGGGATTTAAAAAAATAATATGTCTTTAAAGCGTCAAAGGACAGCCGAAGAAAGTGAAAGATACCTAAATCCAAGGTCTGCTGTCTAGCACTGTATCTCAAAAAGTGAAATTTAAAAGAATTTTTAAATGCAATTTAAAAATTAATGTATACAGATATTAGGAAAACATTTAATACCTCAAGAGAGATGTGGCATTTGAAAAAAAGGAGTTTTTGAGATGGAAAAGTTGTCCACTGTATTTATAGGATAGAGCTAAAGAAGAGAGAAAGACTTTAGGTAAGTGCGGCACACACTGGCACCAAAGGCCAGAGTGAGAGGCTGACATTGGTGTGCTCAGCTACCGAGGGTGGAAAAAGCCAGCCAGAGACTGGTAATGAAGGAGACACTTTCTAAGGGAATGTGGGGAGTGATTCCTCTATCCACTCTCACAGCAGATCCCATGTTCTGCCTGCCAGAGTGAAACCCAAGGGTCAGACTCTCACCAGCCTCTCCTGAGTCCCAGGGGTCCCTGGCCAGGGCGGCAGCCTCCATGGCATTTTCGCTGAGCTCCTGTTCTTGGACAGGCAGCTCCGGAGCGGAGTGCTGGCTCTGTCTATTCCCCCGGAGATCCCACCAGCTGGACACATAGCCTTTCTTAGAGACTGCTGGTCCGTGTGCTTTGTGCTCTTCTCAGTGCACACTGCTGTCCTTCCGAAAGCAGTCCGGGTCTGCACACTCGCTACTCTCTCACTCCTCTCTTGTGCGGAGACACCAAGTGCACAGTCATCCAGACTCTTCGACATTGCTTCTTTCTTCACACGCATGTGGTGTGCGCATGCGCTGTAACATATCTCCATGCCTCGTATTCCTTGATAATTTGCTCTGGCCTAATGTGGCTGTACATTTTAAGCAGACATGATGCCTCTCAGTGTGGAACTATAAACCCCCTTTTGATTCCCCAAGGAAGTGCACAACATATTATCTCTAAGAGGAAGGACTATCTATTTGTTTAAAACATTGGAATGAGGGTCAAATTGATGATAAGGATTAAATGATCCAGAAACATCCTTTTCCAAGAGCTAAAATAAAATTTTCTGAGTCTCGGGCAGAGAAATCACAGAGATAACTCAAGTAGTTCTGGAAGAATTCACCAAGCTTGGAGGCCCGGAGGATGCTTTTCCAGTGTGTGTGCACGCATGTGTGTGTGTGTGTGTGTGTGTGTGTGTTATAAGATCACTTTGAACTGAACACCACTGAGCAGCACTCTTCTGCCCCGGAGGCCCAGTCATTGAGGCAGGCTCAGCCACGACAACCTCTCGAGACAGGAACAAGCAGAATCGCTGCCCTGCTCTCCACCGTGAGGCAAAAGTAGAGCTTCCAGCTTTGTAAGAAAGGGTCTCCTGATAGTTAATTCGCATTTCTCCTCTGTACCAAAGTAGAAACACTGCCGTCTTGTTTCTTAACTTTCTGCGAGATAGCAGGCAAGACTTAGCTCTGGCGAGTGGTATGGACAGATCCAATCCAAGAGGCACAGCCATTAATGAAGCTCAGTTAGTGTGTGGAGCCAGAGCTTCTCAGGGACATGTCACACTGAAGGGAGCCCTGTTGGCCTGTCCACAAAGCTGCTGTCACACTCATCCTGAAGGCACCATTGATCTTCTCCTGCCAAGCATAGGTGCAAGCCCAGTACTCTGGAACTCCGTACCATCGCAGAGCCCAGGCTTATCGGCCCATTCCATCAGCAGGTTCCATGCCAGGCCTGGCCTTACCTTTGGCCCATTTTGAATGCCATTTGTTTACCTGAATCTGTATAACTACTTCCAGAGTCCTTTGTGGCCAGACCGAGACCCCATTTCTGGGTCCACTGCAAAAAGGGTTCTGTGTTTATTTTTCAGTTATTTTCCTTTAGTCTGTATAAGATCACAGGGCAGAGGTGAGCTTGTTCACTTGCTGTCTGGCCCCGGGGTTCCTGTGGTGCAGTAGTCAGTGACGATTATCTTCCACAGTAACTCATCATTTATCTGACCTTACCACCTGCCACTCTCACACCTTCTGATAGGATGGTCTTACTTACTTTGATACTATTTTTTTCAAACTCATGTCAAAATTGAATAAACTCCTATCTCACATGGCCAAATGCTATAAGGAAACACTCTTTAACTGTAGCCACAAACATCTATGAGTTCAAGTGAACAGCACAGGCCTCAATCCCCAGCCAACACGCAGTGCGCAGTTCTTACCTGGGCCCTGAGCCCACTCTTCAGGGAGGAATTAGGACCCCAGCACCTTGGTGGCAGTCCAAGGGCATACCATCCTCAGCAACTCAGGTCACAAGGTAGCAGTGGCTCACTAATGGTACTGAATTAGGCAGGCCAAGCAGAGCTCAGGGACCCATCTAGAGCAGAGCTTTGCAAAATCAAAATCTGGCCTCTAATTATTTTTTCACTAAGAAATATAGACATCCCTGAAGCATTAAAAATATTAGAAAGAAAAAGAAAGGAACCTTTTCAGTAATTAGTTAAAAAAAAATGAATGTCTTTCTTCTGGGTAGAGGAGTTTTCAGAGTCCACCCAAGCACCACCACCCAGAGGCTGCAGGCAGGAACCGGCCCCAACCTGAGGCTGCTTCTCTTCACTGCCCTTCGGGGTGAAGAGAGGAGTACCAGCTCCCACACGACCAACTCCCTCCAAACCTTCCCACTGTATTCTCCTGGTCTTTCAAACCCCATCACTGTGCACGACCTGCCATAGTCATAATGCTGACTAAAACCCAGGACGACCTCCTCTCAACTATCTGGGCCACATTTAAGCAAAGTGTCCACTATTCAGAGGTGTTTGTTTGTTTGTTTGCTTGTTTGTTTTTGGTGTGTGTGTGTGTGTGTGTGTGTGTGTGTAATGTGTGTGTACTACCCTCTCAAAGAAAGCACAAATATTCAGAGACTAGAAGCTTATATTCATATCCTAGAGGTGTCACAAAAATTACTATGACCAAGTGGCTTAAAACAACATCAGTGCATTTTCTCACAGTTTTGGAGGCTAGAAATCTAAGATATCAGCCAAGCTGGCATCTCCTTCTGTGGGCTCCACTCACGCCTTCCTATCAGCCATGGTGTTGCTGCTGCTCCCTGTCACTTTGGCCTTTTAGCTGGATCACTCTAGTCTCTCCTGAGTTCACACAGCATCATCTCTGTGCACATCTTTCAGAATCCACTCCTGTCAAAGGCAGGACATCAGCCGG
This sequence comes from Petromus typicus, assembly GCA_004026965.1. NCBI lineage: Eukaryota > Metazoa > Chordata > Mammalia > Rodentia > Petromuridae > Petromus > Petromus typicus. The sequence continues at coordinate 53,649 of PVIR01004886.1, forward strand.
ATTGGATTATGGCCCATCCTGTGCAATCTGACCTTGTTTTATCCACAAAACCCACAACAACCATCCAGGCAGTGTTTCAAGGTACCGGGTGGACGCACATTTGGTAGGAGAGCACTGCTCACCCTAGCAGAGAGCTGCGCCATCTACCTCATCTGTGAGGAGAGACTTCCCTCCTCCCAGGGCTGTGGGACTCAGCTGGGAGTGACAACACTCTGTTTGCAGAGCTTCCTTCCTATGAGCTGATGTACTGGGCTCAGGAAGGGACCCTTTCTGCACCCACTGTGACATAGGAAGGCAGTAACAGTGCCCTTCCCAGAGGTCTGGATTTTCAGAGAAAGTCAATCACTTTGTTACAGTAATTGCTTTTGACCCTCTTCTCTGAGGCCCCTGGTAGGTACAATGGACTTCACTTAAGCAAAGCTTTCATCTAAGAGATCAGGAATAATTATGGAAGGGGGGAACAATCCTGGAGAAGAATCATCTTAAAGCATGGGAAATGTCAAGTTGGATTCACTCTGTGTAAAGGTCAACCCTAACATGCCAACCTTTTAAAATTTCATTTGAAGGACCGTGTTTAAAATACCATGCCACAAATTTGCTAAAGAACCATTAGCTCTGGAAAACCTTTTTTATATAACCATGGAAGACAAAGATACCACATTAGAGTGTAACGTTAAATTAGAACAATAAAAATTTAAATGCCTTGCATTTCCATGAAAACAAAGGAACAAGCACACAAAGCAGAAAACATTGAGGGGAACAGTTAGGTAGAAAGAAAGAGGCAAAAGCAAACGCAGACTGATTTTGCCTTTAGAGGACTCATTTTCCAGTCTCAGCTTGCTAACTGTGGGCTTGGTGACATTCAGCAAACTTCCTTTATTAAATAAGAAGTAATATTTGGAGTCCATACTATGAGTGATTGTCATTGCAAATGAGATTTTGTAAGTGAAATATTTTGAGAAATTGTGAGTCATTTGTAAATATTTGTGACGGTTCTGATACATTCACATAAGCAATTACACGTTGTCTTAATGAGCAGTTAAATATTGTGTGCCATTTTGAAATAGAATAATTTTGTTCTTGAAAGATAAGCCCAAGGGGGTTTGTTTGAAGAATCACTGATGCAAAATTGAAAATCATATCACATGTTCAAAATAGGATTTTAAAAGGGGACCTGGATGATGCACATGCGGACATGCTTGTGAATATCTGCTGGGTACAAGTCTTCACCAGATCAGAAGCAGGCTGCAAAAGTTAGTACCCTTGAGTCACAAAGATTAGAATGCGTACATCTATTATTTGAAAAATAAGTAATACACCAACGTACCACATAAAACATACCCAGGCGTGGATTCAGAAGAACTGGGGGGTTTCAGCATAAGGAGGGGCCCCTGTGTGTAATGGTTAGAGGAGAAGGGGAGATCAGCTGGACAGTGTTAAGACCACATCAGTACTTAAGCACCTCACATGGAGTGGCCAGTGGAAGATCTGAGGATGAAGAAGGAAGGAAAAGAGAAAGTACTTCTGTTTTGATCTAACACATACTGCAGTTTTAAGAACTCCTCTGTCACCCAGTGATTAATCATCTACTACCTGTGGACCCTTGTGTCACAGAAAAAGAAGCAGGGTCCTATCGAACTAGCCAGACCAAGGAGAACCCGTCATGAGAGGAAGTATCTTATGTTCTGTTTCTTCCAAACAGGAAGGGAAATGAGAAGTGGAAACTTACCTTTCTTATGTGTGAGGGATCCTAGACACTGTTTCATGGGCATATAAATCTATCTGCTCTTAATGCCCTTAATTAGAAAATTCATGTATATGTAGCAGTCACTTAAAACACACCCCACATATACACCCATGTTCAACTGCATGTATGCAGACACAGGACTACACTAGTATCTGCTGGAAAAAGGGAAGATGAAAAACCTCGATGAGAGGCAAAGTATAAAAAAATCAGAATGGAATTTAGAGTTGCAAAATGGATGCTTTTTGAGAAGATTGAACAGAAGAAAATGAGCAGACTGAAATTAGCTGGATTGGAACAATACCTTCTAAAAAGTGACCTATTCTGGGACGGGAAGATCATACCCCTTCAAGACGAGACAATCAGCCTTTGTGTGCCGTGTCAGAGGAAAGCCGCTTCCAGCCGAGAGCAGTGCAGCCCAACATATGCTTTTGAGAGGCGATGCGGAGATGACAGAACGATGAACTTTAATGGGCTCTCAGATATTTTTAAAGAGCATTTTCCATTTTAAATGTGAATCCAAATCCAAAGCTTATAGAATGAGTGTTAAAAGCTTCAGCTCCAACCAGCAAGGCCTTCACCAGTATCTGCGCCAAAAGCTTTCTGACAAGAATACACTTGATTTCCAACCAGCAAGAGACTAGTTATTCCATTTAGGCAAATGGCATCCTGATGACCCAAAATTACCCTTGCAGTTTCTGCCCCTCACAGCCTTGGCAGTGTGTTACCCAGAGCTGTGAAGAGCTATGCTAAGGCTCTTCCAGAGCCCTGCCTGAAGGACCGCGCTCCCCAACACCTTTCACTAAAGGCCATGTGACCGTCTGTCCACAGGCACACAAGAGCCAACACTACTGACCACTCATGTAGGAACAGATCGTGAATGTTTGCTACATACTAAGCTCTGTGTCAGATGCTGCTGATGTAAAGATAAATACACAGTGTCTGTCCTCAAAACATTACTGTTCCATGGAAAAGACCGGTGCATGAACAGGTAGAATACAGTAGGAGGAAGGGCAGTCAACTCCCTGGATTCCTGAAAAGCAACTACATGAGCCCTTTGCTGTCCCGACCTGTTCTCCCTCCTCCTCCCTTAGCACAGCCTGATTCATCATCCCAAGACAACCAGCACCACTCAGCCTGCCTGACTATGACGACTCCAATTTTTATCACAGCATTTTCCAATAGAATTGTTCTTGGTGACATCCATTAATTCTTCTGACTGTTTTATTTATAGGATTTCAGGGCTGTGAACTGTCTTGGTTTTTCAATCCTTTCTAAATTCCCTATAAAGGGTCTTTTCTGTTATTTGGTCTCTAATATTAGATTACATAGAATTGTATTTATTTGTCTCTGTATACGCTTTACTTATATAATTTTGTTTTTCAGGCTGCCAAAAAAAACCTCTATGAAAGAGAACCTCTAAATCACTCCACATATAATCCACTGGCACTTCTGTCCATAAGACTTTCCATAGGTCCCAAGTTCCATTCAAGGTGGGAAACGGAGTCCACATATTTAAGCATATCATATTCAATTTTCACTTATATCTGCAATACACAAACTCTTCCAAAAATGTATATACACTTCAAAAAAAGAAAAATTTGTATAAATATTTTAATACTAATTTCAGAGACATCGTGACACATTATCTTTGGCCAAGAGATGCTCAACGTGGTGGCCATGAATTTCCAGACATTTATTAGTACAGCAAACTGCTGCTTGAACAACTTGGTCACCAAGGCTGGCACATGCATTTCCAGTTTCTTCTCTAAGGGCCACCAGTGCAATGGGTTCGTTTCCTGCAACACAAAACACTTCAAATACCCCCCATAAGAGAGTGACATCATCTGTTGAAAAAACATATTATTTTTTCTTTTCCTGAAGTATGCATACATTTTTGGCAGGCTCTGTATATATGAAAACTGTATCAGTGGGACCAGAGAAGGATGATGTTTACATATTTAATATTCCAAGATACAAAGCTTAGGTTACTAGATAGAGAAATTACTCACTGCCCTAAGATTCAGTGCACGAGGAGACAATCCCCCAATCACTGAGCTATCTAGTGGCAGCAGTTAGGGGGTTCAGAAGGCCTGGGCAGGCAAGAGACCCTGGAGCTTGTGCATATCTTCAAGTTGGACTTTAGGGACATCCTGGAGATGCCAGGTCTCTTCCTGAAGGATTGCTCGCAATATACACTCTTACAGAAATACCAATTAAATGTGCACATTTCTTCAACTTTTAGTGAAAGCCTGACTACTCTGCTATTTTTTGTACTTTCATTTTATCAAAAAAAAGGGCCCCAGTTTAAGTGAGGAGCAGAAAGGGTCTAGAAATACAGGTATTTGCAAATCAAAGGGGCCCTACTCTTCAGAGATGAGTTTGTCGCTTTGTGCTTATAGGTGTTCCTTATTAGGCCACACTGAGCAGAAACTCATTTTATCACATGACAGAAACACCCATACTTTATCATTTCAGAGAAGCTTCCTCTGGAAGAGGGACCAAAAAGGCTCTATGACCTCTTCTCACAAGTCACTCCCACTGCATTTCTCTTCTGTCTCATGAACTCAGCCTTACTCTCCAAACCTCCTCCCTGCTGCCCGGCCTTGTGGTGCTCCACCAGTGTGGCATACCAGTTGTAGTACAACACCAAACAGAGCCCGATAAGGCAAGAATCTTGCTACTACCCACTCTAGGTGATACTGAAGTCTGACTACATAAAGTGCACTGCGCCGCAGTCCGGTAACTAACTATAGGACTATAACGAGGGTGTTGCACATATGCCCCTCAGTGTGTAGAGCCTTGAGACCAGCCCAGCTCAGCTTGCCTGTTGATCATCCAATGTCATGACTCTTCAGGCTTTAGCCAACTAACAGGTTACACATAGAGCCTTGCCTCTTCCCGCCCTCTACTGCATGTCTAAAAGCAACACCCCTGCTCAATAAAGATAGAAATGATTCTCTGAAATCAGCCCCAGAGTCTGTGTCCTGTCTCTGCACCTCATCCTCTTGGTCTGGTTCAAGATACTGGCCTACAACCCATCACAATCCACAAAGTGGATTTAGGCATTCATGTTATTTATTTTCTACTGGGTCTACCACTGAAGTTAGCTTTATCTACTATTTCTGCCTTTCTCTAACTCAAAGGTTTCACTTTTTGCTATTATCTAAATGTCTGTGCCCCTCCAACTCCCACTGTTACATTGAGATGTCATGTGACAGTGTTAAAGGGTGCAGCCTTTGAGAGGTGGCCTCATCCTGTGAGCGGCGCTCCAAGGAAGTAGATCAGTGCTCTTACAAAAAAGGCTCCCTCTAGAGTACCTCATTCCTTCCCTCACTCCAGATAGAGTTGCTGTGCATGAAGCAGGAAGCCAGTCCAGATCAGACTGAGTTTGTTGGTGCCTGGATGTTGGACTTTTTTTTCAGGTGAGCTAGCATACATTGACATTCTTGCTTTTGTGAACCAGCCCTGGCTTTTCCAAGATAGGCTCAGCTATGAGTCATATTCAAATCAGTCCAACTATTTCTCTTCAAGGATGGCACATAATTAGTTATTCCAGGTATATATTTACCTGAGGACATTAGAAAAGCTGAAGATGGTACACTGAAATCCAAAAGATTTCTGAGTGAGGCTCGAGCTTGACACAGGTACTTTGTCCATAGACCACCTAAAAAGAGGTGGACAGGATCCCAAATAAATACAAATAAAAAAGACAAGTAGGGATGATTGAAGTTTGAGTTCTTTGAAATAATCTCTGAATCTTATTAGTGATTTGAAATATATATCATGTGTATTTCCAAGCTGTTACTTGATCGTGTGTGATAAATTTGTTTCTGTCCTCAATTTTTCCCTCTCTCCCTACTTACAAATCCACATTTACCGAGTCTTCACATCTGCTCATCTCCATCCATTCTTTGGCTCTCTGGTTTATGTCTGCCTTGTGTATCCTGCACATCCTCCATTTCTGTGATCCATCCATTGAGATACAGACCAGGTAGCTCTTGTAAAGGTGCCATTATCATTAGAGGTAGTATGTAAAGAAAATGGAGAACATTAGACTGTGGTTTCAATGTTTCCTTTACTGTTGAACTTTTTAGGCTATTTCACCTTTTAGTCCTCAGATTTTTCCAGTGCAATATCTACTCTTCCTTCTTACTCTATCTTGCTGTATCAAATGAAATATTTGAAAATACATCATGACAACAAAGTGTTACACAAATATGGTCTGTAATTATTGAATGCAAAATGTAATAGACTCAAAGGCTATTGTTTAGCATGTAAATATTAGTTTTATCTCCCAGCTCAAGGAGAGACTGACATATAAGATACAGAGAATCTATCTTTTGTTCACCTTTGCACAGAAAATATGAGTTTAAAACCAATATAAAATTGCAGAATAACTTTAAATCCTCTAAGACAAAACCTTTGTCCTTTACGTCAAGGAACCCATGGTGGAAACAGACCAAGGTAGGTCAGAGTCAGCAGCCAGAAGAGGGTTATACCTCACTGGTTAGGAGAACATCAGCCTCGGGCTCCAGCCGAGACATCTGGCAGGGAAACGCATTAGCATTGATGAGAAAACCCTTCAGTATATGGAGATTTTGGAGAACAGGACACAGAGAAATAAATCACCACTCAGGACTTCCCCATAGTGGAGATCTGGGCTGGGCACCTAACTCCGGTTAAGGACAGGGCTTCCTTTTTGCCAATGCCATCCATATTCTCAGACCTGAAAAGTCTTTTCAAAGTCTAAACCTCATGCTGGGAGCCAATTTCTTGTAATAGTAACAGTGAGTCTTCTCAAAGTCCCTTTTCAATCGAAGGACAGGGATCATCAGCGTAGATATCACTGCATTAAGGCCAGGCCAAAAGCCTGGTCAGGACTTTGTGATCTGGATAAAGCTAGCAGTAAAAGCAGCTCTGAGATATTTTTGTGAAAGATTCAGAAAGAACAGTAATTAACTCCGACGGAGAATCTTCCAAAGATCTATTCCTTCTGTTGAAGAATATCCTGTATTGGCATTTTTGTGAATCATTCTTGACATTTTGCCAGTTCTGCTGTCAGCTTGCAAGGGATACAGAGATGGTGAGTAGATTTTTTAAAGCAAAATCTGTAAAACAAGGCCTGATTATAAAACTACTGGCCAGCTTTGAAAACAAACAAAACACAGAGATGATCATTAAAAAAGCAACTTCCAGTAAAACCTCCTATAGCAAAATTATTTCATGTGACGTGGAGGAAGGATGTATAAATGAGCTGACTTGGACTAAATTAGTGTTCCTCGGGCTATGGTCTGAAGGTCTTCAGACTACGGAGGGTCAAATCTGTGGCTGAGAACACAGACACACTAAGTACACAAATCCATTCGATAAATATTTACTCAGCACCCCTGTGATGCCATATGCTGCCAATAAACACTCAAGAGAACAACAGTTATTACTTTTTATAAATACTAGTAATTGTTCTAAAAAGAGTAGCTGCTAATGGTTGAAACATTTATTTTGTGCTCTTAATAACTGACCTCTTTTTTAATATGAATAGTTTACACAAGCTCATTACAAAATATGCAAAGGAGAATATCACACAGTAAAAAGAAAGGTCTCTTTGACAGGTCCTGCCTTCCACAGGTCCAGCCAGCCTTTGGAGTGCACACTCTATTTTCAAGACCCATTTAATGGCCAATATTCTTGAATGCTATCAGCCAGCAGTTATTAAGAGCATCGTCAGGTGTCATAACTGAAGCTGCACCTCACACTTGTGCCTGCTCTCTGTAGTCATGTGGGCCCTCTATTTCTCCAGAAAAGTGTTGCCACCTTATTCACTGCACCCTGACATGAATGAGGAATAAGAGATGGAAATTGCTTCCCTCTCTCCCTCCTTGTCTTGGTTTCAAAGGGCAGCTGTAGCCGTCACAGTGAAGACGGAAGCTTCTGGGTCATCCGGTGTAAACAGGAGAGACAGCCGTTACAGGTAGAGCAGACCACGACACCTGAGCAGCTACTGCGGGAACCAGACCGGGAGTGTTAGTGCCTCTAGATTCTTGCTCACCAAAGACACATGGGCCAGAAAAGCTGACTCGGGCACCGGTAGCTCGGTTTTACCCTCATACTCCAACTCCACATTTGTTGTAAAACAAGCAAATAAATAAAAATCAAAACAAACACAAAAAATGGGCAAGTAATCACCTGCCACATCCTACAAAACATGGGCTTGAGAGAATTTATTAGAAAAGGCCAGATGTTTACTTTTGTATGCAGAGAATTTTGACTCAGAGCACAGGCTTGAGCAAATAAAACACCATTAATAACAAAACATCACCAAGCCGCTTGAGATGCTTTCTGTGGACCCAGCCACTCCTTGGCCGTAAATGCCTCTATCTAACTCTCAAGACTGTATGAATAAGTGCCTACCCGTGTCCACTCCTCTGACAGCTCCTGCGGTGGCCAGAGATAGGGCATTCTCTGCCCATCTTCACTGCGGGCCCCCTCAGCCCTGTGGTCATCCCTGCCACGGCTATGGTGCAAACAACTGCTGAGCAAAAGGGGTTTCTGGGTACGATCTCTCTCTAGGAGACTTGACTGAGGAAGGAAAGGAGAATTCTTTCCAGCATCATATTGATTCCTTTCCCTGCTAATAGTCAGAATGCTGAAAACAACTGGCTGGGCACAAGTCCTTGGGAATCAATGTGCCTCTCCCATGGCTTACCTCCTCCCTCCCCACTGCGATCTTTAGCTCTCTCCACTCCCTCCTTATTTGCTCCCATCCTCTGTAAACAAGTGAACCTCTCTTCCCTCTTCGAGATATACATATGTACAGACAAATATATGCAAGGAACAATCACACACATACGTAATTTCCACATAACAATTCAAGATGTAGCCTTCGCCTTCCCAGACCGGAAGGGAGAGGGGTGTAGGTGATAAACCCCGGCCATGTTCATGCGCATGCGTCCTAGGTAGCACCAGGGTCACTGGCTGTTGCTGGTCAGATCACACAGTATGTGTCCCAAAGCTTTTCCACGAGGATTTTCCTGGGGCATCTTGCTGGTGAAATGCGACTCCACCTAGAAGTGATGGCTCAATTTCCAGACCAGGAGTACTGGACAGGACGAAGCTGTTAGCTCCGACGCCATGATGTGCCTTGTGAGTATACAATCGAGCCACCTCCAGTGTCTCTTTCATTCTCAGCCCAAACTCTGCCGTGACACTGGCTGTGGATCTCCTCGAAAACTTTCCTTATCAGCTGAACAGATCCTGTAATCAAATCTTCTATGAGCTTATGTCTTTCCAATTGTGCTTAAAATCATACAACATACACCTCTATCTGAGAGTTATAGCAGTGAACTTCTTTTATATTCAGGAAATAATACTATTTTAAAAGCAGGTGTCTGCCAAATTAATGAAAAGCGTCTGCACTATTTCCTGACAACGGCCAATTTTTCCAACTCCCTAGACACCAACTAGCTGCCCTACAGTTCAATTCAGTCTTGACACTGTCAAGCTGGGGCTCACATCAGATCCCATGCGCTCAGGACTCAGGCCCACAATATCGTCCCCACTCCAAATATCAATTTCAAGCCCCATGACGTCACCTGTTCTCCTATTGTGATTCCTATCTGGATGTCTGCCCAGAGCCTCATACATTCAGAGGTGGACTTTTCAGAGCTGGCCACAGCTAGGCTGTGTAACCCTAGGAGGAAGGGTGTGTGGCAGTAAGTTAGCCCCTCAGATGGTTTGGTGGGTTCTGGGTGTGGATAATGGCTGACACCACAGAACAGGCTTGTAGGATGGATAGTTTAAAAGGGAAAGAGAGGCTTGCTTGTTGCCTCCTGGCTGCTCTGCCTTGGACTGTTTCTCTTCTGTGACATCCCTCTACCATGCCACCCTGCCTTGGACTTTGGACAGAAGCCACCCAGCAGATTAGGGACTGAAACCACTACAAACTAAGAGAAGAAATAAGTCTTTCCTGTAAGGTAAGTTGTGGCTCTTAAGTATTTTGTCTCAGTAACAAGAGAAGTCAGTAAGACAACCTCCAACCCACTGGCTGTAACTCAGGGCATCCTGCCTGCGCTTTCCCGTGTACCTACTTGTCAGGACACAGGAAAGCATTTTACTTACTATGACCATTTTATAGTACAGGACCCAGGAGGAGCCGCATGAACAGATGCACAGGGAAATGCATAAAGCAAGGTTTGGCCAACAGTGGAAACAAAAACCGACTTTATATTTCATATGATGATGTAGAATATTATATAATTTAGAGGACACAGACTCTCCCAAGTGCATGGACACAGTGATACACCAATAGAAGGAGCTCTATGTGTTCTGTCTGTTCTCAACCCCTCTGCACCCATTACACTAATGTCCCCTTACCAAATAGACTCACCTCCAAATTCATTTAAGACCTCAAAATGTATGCAGCTAAGATCCTGATCTTATAGATCTCACACCATCCTTGGCACTCATTAGCATGGAACTAGAATGAAATTGACTTTCTTTTTTTAAAAAAATTGAATTCTTTGGTACATTTTATATACACATCATGATCGCACTCAACATTGGGAATTTGTACCAGTACATGACATGAGTTAATTCTCATTTTACCCATTTCCATACCCACCCTACAACCCCTCACCCCATATATATATATATATATCTATATAGATATATATATATATATATCTATATAGATATATATATATATGTATGCTTTCTTTTTTAAGATCATATTTTCTCCTTCTCTTCATTATTCTTCCCTACCTCTTCCTCTTTGAATATATTCTATTTCACAAAATCTATCATGCATTCTAGAAGTCATTTGCATCTTCAGATTCTCCTACTGAAGTCCTCTGCAGAGATCTTCACACACACAAATGTGATTCACCCATCAGCCAGAGTACAAGTTCACTGAGAGACAGACCTTGTGCAGACTTTTTTTCCTAGCATCTCCAGTATTGACTTCAGTGCTTTTCTAGATATCAATACATGTTTGCTAAGTAATTAGCAAATTCATGAAAAGACTATCACTGAGCATAATCATGATAGTGATGACAAAAATAATACCACTGAAATCACATTTATTACTTGTCAGGAATGTTAGGAGACATTACATACATAATAATTAATTGAATTTATATTAAAAAGCTATGAAAGAGCATTACCATATTCTCTACAAGGGAAAAAAATGAAGTTTAAAGAAAAGAGACAAAGAAACTACCTCAAGGTCATGCAAATAAGAGATAAAAAATGAGATTCCTCCTTCTTGATCTCCAGAATTTTAGAATTAATAAGATTTTCCAAAACATAGACAAGAAAACAGACTGTTCCCAGCAAAAATGGGTCTTTGTGTTTACAAACTCATTTAAGTGTTCTCTTCATAAATAATTGAGGTTTTCAATGTGCTGAGACAGACACTTGCAGGTCTCAGTCCAAGTTCTCTATGCATTGTAGGATGACTGAGTGACAGCTATAAAGAAGAATCTCATTTGACTCAACCTGCATCCTATTACGGAGTCTTCAAGACACTTTAGGCAATTATTTGGAGTTTGAGTGTGCAGTGCCCTTTGCATACCCCTGGATGAAAAAGATGTCATTTTGTAGCAAGAGTTGTGTTTCACTCCTTAGCCTCCTTCCTGTCCCTCAGGCTAGAGACTACATCTAAGAGTGCTGGGTGGGTGCATTCATTATTCATCTGGTCTTTCAGGGTCCTGCGTTGTTTGGATCTTGGTCTCTTCCAGTGATAGCCTGGTCCTGGGACTTGACTTGGACTGATGACTGACTGTGCCTGGTGACTAGTATTGTGACCTGTACGTCTACTCAGAGATTCTAACCTGGATCATGTACAAGTGACTCTCTAGCTTGGAAAGTTGTATGATTTGTCCATATATTTCACAAAAAGAAGAATCAAACTGGACCTTTAATCCAGAAGGCATATTTTCTTTCTTTTGTAGCATGTAGTGCAGTGAAAATTTCTGTCTATAGAGTTCTCATTCATTACAGATGATCATTTGCCAAGAAGAGATATGAAATAAAGGCAGGTTAGCATTGCAGGTTACCAGACATCCTTTCAAAGTCATAATTTACTTGACTGAAATAGTAAGTTTGATATTGTTTTCTATATGATGTTAGTTATCCACTCAACCTATAAGATATTATGACTCTATAATTTTGGAGATTTTGGTCTGAAGAAGAGATACACAAAGACTGGTAGAGTAGAAGAAATCAATTTAACTATAATTAACATTATAATAAGAAAAAACCAAAGGAGCTAGTATATTAACAAAACAGAATATAGAAAACAAATTCAGAAGACTCTTAGGTGAGGGCTGATGGTATGAAATAGCTCAAACTTTCACACACTTAAAACATAAGTGAGTGGATCCCTCCACCTACCCTGGTGTGCTTGTCACTCATTCATTTTCACATAATATTTGGGGCTCTGTGAGCGGTCACAAAGCACACGGCCCCTTCTGAACATCACAGTCTTGTAGCATGTGCCCTTGTGTGACTATCAGTCCACCTCGATCTCCTAGCTTCCCTTTTTTCCCCACGAAGCACCAATTTCTTAACCAAATTCAGCTTCTATTAAGTAATATTATAGTCTTTTGTGAGATTTTCAGATGAGAATTATGTGCTTCTTAAACACTGCGTTCAATTGGTCTGTACAACTAGCAATGATTTCTCTCTGGAAAAGATTTATTAAAATTATTTTGATTACAGGACCATCAAAGATTTCTATTTCTTTTAAAACTTGTTTTGGCTACTTACATTTTTCTAAGATTTGATTCTCAGTGTATCTGTCTTGAATGATTCAACATATAATTATTTTAAATGCATCCATACATTTATATATATTGATCATATATATGTATATATATATATATATATAAAATCAATAAATATATTGATAGTTATATATACCATCAGCCCTTGCCTAAGAATCTTCTGAATTTGTTTTCTATATTCTGTTTTGTTAATATATTTATTCCTTTGGTTTTTCTTATTATAATGCTAATTATAATTAAATTAATTTCTTCTACCCTACTCTATTTTAAATGCATCTGCATCTGTATTATCCCTTTTTCATGCCTAATGTTGACTTAAGTTTTTCTTTCTACTCTTCTTTATCAAGAAAATTGAACCATCCTGTTTGTCTTTTCTAGGAGTATACTTTCTTTTTGATCCATTACATCTGTTTTGCTTCTCATAAATTTCTTCAATTAACACTGCTGTTTAAATTATTTCCTCTGGAAGTCTGATCTTCCTTGACGTGACAGGGAAAACTCTAGAGCTGGCTCTCACTCTCTCCTCTGCCAATTCTCAGGACCTTTTTATCCCAGGATGGATAAAACCGTCATGTTGTGGCACACGTGGCAATTGAACAGAAGGTAGGAGTAACCTGAACCAGCATTCTGTAATCCTACAGACCTGTTTAAAAGCATAATTTTCTGTACTTTGTCTTTGCAGCAGGAAGGATGGGGGAGATCAGCAGCGTCACTGCTGGGATTTCCAGCTGTAGCTGCAGAGTTCACAGGTCCGAGCTCTGAGTTCTGCGCATTCATATGAAAGTGAAGCAGCGTGGGAAACTTTGGGTCACCTTGCTAAAGCCAAGGTGCTTCCTGTGACATTTTTCATCCCCAAATATTCGTATCGCTATGAAAAAATGAAGACTGAGATGACCTTGGAGAAGCATATCAAGAATGACCGAGGCTCCCTGCTAGCTCCAGACCACTTATGTCTGGTCTGTTCCTCTAGGGATACATAATCTCTATTTAACTTAATCAAGCCTCTGTGTATTCTGATCTCTTGATCACAGCAGTGTGGCCTGTACCCTAACCACCTGCATTGCTAGGAGTTGCTCCCTTAGTCATTACCTTTTAACTGCTTCAGATTCCCAAGCTCCTCATCCTCTGTGGAGCATTCTACTGTCATTCTATGTTGTCATCCAATTCATTACTTCCCCCTTCAGCTCTGTCTACTACAGTGTGTAATCTTTGAATTTGTCATTTTGTTCACTATATTTTGTGATGGTAATTAGCCCTCAGTTAAATATACCAGTCATTTTAATAATACTAATCTGCTCACTGATTTGTAATAGAATCCTTTAAAAAAGTCAGATATACTAATAAGCTCCCCGTTATTAATCTTTGCTCTCCTGTCCTGTGACCTGTCTCTCCTGCTCTCTCTGGTGTGCGGTTGTTGATCTCATGATTTTTGTAATAACATTGTACTGGAAAGACATATCCCGGGTGTCTCTTCCTGTGAGAGTTCTTTAAGATGGGCTGAATGTTTAAATGTATAACTTCATAGTGGAGAATCATTTGCTTCTAACTGATGCCAGGAGTACTACCAACTTAGAGCCTATTTAAAATTTCTTCAGGAGGTTGGTTACAAAGCACAAAAATATGAATCTGAGCCTCAGAATTTCAAGTGAGGAGTTTCAGTTTGGTTTTCTAATTTGACAGTTTTTCTCTTAAAAATTTTTATCATTCAGACAGTGCCAAAAGAAGTCCAAAGCTGCACATGTGCCACTGTGGGGTGCATTTGTGTTTTGCCTACCCCAAGAGTACTGTCCTTCAGTGCACCTGGATGAGTGATACTGTTCTGACTTTCCATCTGTCCTTTATGCATAAACAGAATACGCAGATCAGTGCTGTTCCCAGCTTTCTCCTTTCCATTTCATTGGGCTTTTGCATGTTCCATGACCTCTAAACATTTAATTTTTAACAGTTTCTACAATGCTGTGAAAAATATATATTTATATGTGATATACTAGAATATGCTTTCTTGTACCTCTAGACTACCATAATTCAAAGAAAACTTTTATTTACCCTAGAGAAATATAATTATTTTCTTAATTTTATTTATTTTCTGTCTTTTTTCTATAGGATATAATTTCCTGAGACAAGAGATTTATAGCTTTTATGCACTGTGACACATGTAGGGATTGCAAATATGCCTGCACATAGAAAACATCATTATCAGTCCCCTAAATGGTAAAACACATATACCCATCTGTATAAATGCTACGCACATATCATGGTTAAGGCACTTGAATATGGATAGTTTATCTTGTATTTAAAATCATATAAATGGTCATAGAATATTGTAATACTATTTGGCAGTAAATATTGAGATTGAAGATGCATCACAAAAATTAAGTAATTCATTATAGTGAATGATCAAAACTCAATGGGGATCTTTAGGACAAAAATGACATGACAGAAACAGCAGACAAATACATACTTTTTGAATCCTGAAGTTCTGTAATAGATACAGTCACTGAACATTAACCTTAATTTCAGGCTGTCAGTCAGATTTGCATCCATTGAGTGCCATTTCTCTGGTGGCTTTGATAGGTGCTGGATTGCAGACTGTCACTTGGAGCTTGGAGGCACCTGGAGTCACTGTGGTGTGACTGACACGAGCACGGAGCAGTCCCTCCTCGGCTCCGCCAGCATGCCTCTATCCTGAGGAAAGGGAGTAGATTAGATAATTGGGAGGCTGAACAAGAATTCACGTGTGTATGTTTGATGGAGGCAAAAACATGTGTTCAAGAATGCAAACCTGGGTTGAATTCCATTTGCTGTAGGAAAAACACTAGAATTGAGGTTTGGAGAGATGAGTTGTAATATCTCTGCCTCATTCCCTCACTTAACCCTTCTGGGCCTCTGTCGATCTATTCACACAATAAAAAAATCCTGTAGTAAACTTCCCTTCCAATTCTATAGCTCTGTTATCAAATATCCCTTGCACTTGTAAGCCTCATTAAAGACCAGGGAAAAAAATTGAAGTAAGTTACTCCCCTTCTGTGAAATTCATTACAACATGAAACTTTCCTACACTTTTCAACACATGAACTATGTCTGCCCCTGGGTGCTTCTCCCAACAAAGTTGAAAGCAACCAAAATTAGAGATTTATATAGGAGAAAAGTCTTTTTCAAAGATGTGGAAGAAAAACTCATCCTAACTTATTTAGCATTATCTGTACGCTAGGATTGAAGTAGGCCTGATTCTTTCTATTTAGAAGTTCTTTGCCATTAATATCACGCTTACTCAACCACACACTCTGTCTTTTGCCGCTATAACTTACCTCTGGTTGGATTCCATTTTTTCTCCTCCTCCTTACGTTGTCACTTTGGTCTAGTTCGTACTACCTAGCTTAATGCATAATGTCCTAACACAAGACAATCTTAGCCCATTTAACAGCCTCAGAAATGTATCAGCCTTGACCTCTGTCTGTGTTTCATGAGTAGGATGCTAAGAGATAATACAAATAATATCAGAAATGAAAGATAGGTCATCCATGCCAATCCCATTAACATTAAAACATAACAAATCAATACTCTGAGCAAGTCTATGTGCACACGTTTGATGATTAATGTAAATAAAATGACCAAATACTTGAAAGACAGGAACTACCCAAACTTACACAAGCTCTGCCCTCCATGACTAGACTAGTTGAGGCATAGAGTACATTATCAATCTCAGCCTACTGTCAGATAAACTCGCGTTAGAGCAACATCTATTGATAGTGAACTTCAGCAGTCTCTGGTCACACTTTGCCACCCACCATGTTGACTCAAGGTGTTTTCATGCCTAGAAATCAAGATGCTCTCTCTGTGACTGAACTTCAGCAAAGTTCCGCATTGTTAGGTAATGCATCGTCCAGTCATCTTCCTCTCATGAGAGTGGATTCATAGTTATTGATGGATGAATGGTCTAAGCAGATAAATGGACCAAAGTGTACTCTTATTCCAACAGCCTACTTCTTACACCATGTTACTTCAATAAACAAGATAGTGTAGAGGTCATTATGTGACTAAATGCACTAACCAAAGTGTTTCTTGAAATCCTCTTTGAGAATACAAATTTACAATCAGATCAGTTTTGTATGTGACCTAGTCTTCTGTTCTGAGTTCCCACTTTTACTATTTTATCATGACAATCTCTATATATCGACTGATTAATGACACACTTTTGCATTTTCTATCTGTAATCACAATAGAAAATAAATAGTAGTTTAGTGCTTCAGCCAGTTGAAGGGAAGGAGGAGGTAAAGGAAGAGGGAGAAGAGGAGGAAGAAGATGAGAAGATCTCAGAGGTTTTCATTTAGGTTTTAACGGAAAGGCTAGGAGGCCAGAAAATGCATCCCTCAGAGCCTATGAGAGCCTATGAGAGTGAAGGCAACATGCAGCGGAGATCCCAAAATGCCAAGAACAGGGAACACGTGCTGAGAAAGCCCTGAAAATGAGGAGAGCCACCCCAAGAGAAGCCAAACCAGCCACAGCCAGCAAGCTCATGGCAGTGCAGCTAGCTGCTAGAGCTCTTTGGACCTTGTTTTTCAATATCCTCTACCCTGGTTGCTGAATGTGGAGTGACAAGAGTTGATGTTTCCTGTGTAGGGTTTCAGCCTCACTATGGCCTCATTGCTCTCTAACCCTCACATTTCTCCTTTTTGCAATGACAGTGTTTATCCTCTGCCATTTTCTGTTGGGGATATTTAACTTTCTTTCTGATTTTTACAAAAGCTCACAGCTAAGAATTTAGCTTGAATCTCCAAGGGGTCTTTGGACTTAAGACTTTTCAATAATACTAGAACTGTTAAGATTTTGGTGTTTTTCAGACATGGACTAAATATACTTTGCATAATGAAATGGAAACACCAGGGTTGGCTGGCTCAGAGGCAGACATGACACAATGGAAGATCTGTAGAGAAAAGCTCACATCATGGTGGTCAGGAGGCAGGATGAGAGGGGAGAAGCCAGAACAAGGTCAGGCTTTCAGTGATCCACACTCTCCAACTACCTGTGCAAATGAGACTTTGTGGGGAGGACATTTAGACCTTAACCGTAATGTTCTGACTCAGGCTCCAAAAAACTCATATCTACCTCAGTATGCAAAATGTATAATACCAAGGTTGTATTAGGGCTTTACTGTGCAAGTCACCTAATGTCTTTACTACAACCCCTTGGGCACCTACTGAGACTCATAATGTCCCATATGCATTCTATAGAGAACCAATCCTGCCCTATGTTTGAGAGAACTGATAAATTCTCTATCATGGAGCTGGAAAACTTAACACTGATTCAGCTTGTTGGCAATTGTGGCAATTTTAGCTGCAACTTGAGCCCTTGTCTAAGAAAGAAAGCTTTTTATTATTCCTTGTAGTCATGAGTTTCCTTATCTTTTAGCTCCACTTTCAATAATATGATTTCACTGGCCTCAGCGCCTTTCTGGTTTGAGACTTGGCACTCGTACCATTCTAACTACAGAAACTGGCGTCACCCTTACCAACCTTTCTTGAGAATGGGCCTTTCAATCTTGCTGCTGATATGAAGCTTGAGTCTCTTCAGGATGCAACATTTCTTTCCTACTTTAATTCTCAAACTAAAATGGCACCCCACTTCCACGATACAGGATACCATATTGTTGACCAGGGCACACCTCCAGTGTCAGGGTCCTGGCTTGCAGCCTACCTGGAAACTCTTTCTACTTCTTAGCCAAGCTCTTCATTTGTCACTGCTCTTTCCCCTTCTGTCATCTTCTCTTGATTTTTTGGCTTATCTCGATTTCCTGTCCAAAGCCCCCCCCCCCTACTGTTTTCACTAGCTCACAGGTCAGATGTTCCAGCTGGACTTTTCAATTCCACTAATGCCTGTCTTTCTAAAGCTTGAATTATAAGTCCTACTGTTATGGCAATTCAAGAAGGAGGAAATAATTCAGTACAAAAGTGAACTAAATTTGTCTCTTAGATATAGAGCTTGAGTAGATTATTGGAAAAATGAGGGAAAAATAGGGTTGGAACATCAGTCCTCTACCATAATTTAGCTCTAAAATGTCCCCCTGAACTCTCATGCATTCATCGATGGGGCTTAGAGAAGGCAACTGGATCATGAAGGCTGTATACTCAGTAGTAAATTATACTGTTAATGAGTTTAAAACTGAAAATGCTGTTGTTAGTTGGAACTTGGGTAGATAAGAAAAATTACTGGGAGATTCTCTGCCTTTCTCCCCCCTCTTGCTTCCTGGCTGCCATAGAGTGAATAATTTCCTCAGCTGTGCACTCTGCCACACTGCTTCAGTCTTGAAGCAGATCAACCATGCACTGAATCATTTGGATCTGTAAGCCAAAATAAACTTCTCCTTTAGGGTACAGACGCCTGGTGTTTTACCTCAGTGATGGGAAATTGACTAATGTATCTGTGTTTTTACTTCCAAGTCCTTTGCTTGCTCTGTTTTCTGTTTGTACCTAGTGTGCTCTGAGCCTATTTATTTTGCAGGATTGTTATAGAAGTCCCTATGGCATCACTACTCACCTCTCCTCTGTCCATCATTCTATTCTGAAAGTATTAGTTCCCAAGAAAGAGGAGGAAATAACACCTTTTGCCTGTGCCTAGCAGAGCTTTCCTTCCCCTTTATTTGGTGCTTTGGGTCTTTGTGCTGGTCTCATCCACTATGTATACACTTGTGTTTTCTGTATTTTTTAAAGTGTTGCTAATCTCCTGAGTAATGACAAGAATCTTCTCTACTGCTTATGTCCTAATACAGAACAAAGCATCTCTATCCTCCATCTAATGTCTGCCTTCTGCAAGAATCAGTACTTTTCTACTTCCAAGAGACATGGAGAAGTTTAACCAAGAATGAGTCAAGAATTACTTTGAAAGTTTAGAGCCACGGAACTCAGAAAGCCTGGATTGTTATTTCATGTGTGCACAAAGATTATTCCAGTGTAAGACATCAGGTAAACTGTTCAGATGCAAAAGGCCAGGAAAGGAGCCCATACCTCTCGAATTCCTCTTCTGTCTAACGATCACCATAACTAGTGATCTGTGAGATACAAGACCTCAGTAATAATGCAATTTGGGGAAAGGTAGCATGAGTCAAGCACAAAATGCAACCCATTAAATGCCAAATAAACCCAAAACACCAGGACATCCAAATCTACACTTGAGCTTCTAGGTTGAATCAACTACCTGCCCCTCTCACTCACTCAGACCTTGAGTTGCAAGAATACCCATGGCTTGAAATTTTCAAGGGCCTCTATCTGATGATTATATGGTTTTCTAGTGTTTGGGGGAGGGATAATTTTCACTGATTTTACTTTAAACAATCACACTCTGCATTCATCAAGACATTCTAACATTTTGCACAAAGACTCGCAAATATAAACACGCAGGATTTTTCAGTCAGTCTGCTTTCTTTCCTCTCTTTGTTTTCACCACCCTTTATGTCTCCTTTCCACCCCTCATCCCATTTTTCCTGTGTTAGATTGACTTGATTATGATTTTTATGGTAGAGTTTTCCAAAGCTTTACCATTAGAATGATTTAACTGACATTTAAACACATTATTAAGGAAATAGAACACTGCTCAAAGGTCATAGTTTAGAATTGAAGTTTAAGGTTTTCATAATGTATAGTAAAGGTATCATAAACGTCATCTCTCTCCCATAGTCAATGACAATTGCATTTATTCAGAACTTGGATTTCTTCAGCTCTGCCATTCAGTATTTGTCAAAAAGGACTGCACTGTCCAGGAAGTTATGGTTCTGCTCCTTCTTGCTTCTCTAGTGAGCACTGTCAGACACATGGTGCTAGGAGCAGATCCTCCACCTCGCACCACGCGCCACACATCCTGCTTCTCACACGATGAGGGGTGCACTCCACATCACTCTCCCCTTCCATCCTTTCCCGTTTTCTCCAAAACAAACAACCACATTACAGCTGTGATTTGTGATTTAAAGTAGGAGAAGTTTTGTTCAACAAATTGACTTGTTAGTTTAAAACTGACTAAGTAGCAGATTAAACTCTCTCCATGGTAGGATTACTTGGATCAATCGTCAAACACAACAGGGTCGTAAAGAAACATCTCAGTGAGCAGGTTTGCTTTATTCTCAGCGTATTCCAAACACTACTGCCTGTATATTATCAAAGAGGCATCTAATCACGATGCTTCAGTCAGGTTTGGAATGCCAGAGGGGAGAGAAAGGGAATGAGAATATGACAAAAATCAACTTTAGTCCTCCACCAGGACATGTTAATTTCCACATCAACATTTACACACCAGGGGGAATTTCTACATGTCCAAGTTACTACACAGATATAAAGCTTGAATGTTAACATATTAAATACAATTGGAAATAACTGAAATAAAGAAATGTTTTTACAATCCATCATATTTGCAAAAATAAATTCATCAAGACACCCAAAAAATTAGTCTTGATGAAATTTATAATGAGGCATTAAAGATAAGCTAAGGAAATTGTTGGAATGTAGAAAAATATATCGCAGCACCACCTATCCAGGCAAACCACACATGTTATGCAAATAATTACATAAGAAATATTTTAAATAAACAAGAAATTTAAATCTGAAGAGAAACTAGACACAACAGATTTAATTTTTTGATTGTCAAGCAGAGTTCAAAGCTATTATCCCTTGAGTGGGAATTACAATGACAGAACAGAAAATACTTTTTTAGTACTCAGATTCATTGATTCTGTTTTTATCACCAGTGAAAATTAAAGACTTTTAGTATAAATGAAGTCATATTTAGCTTTTTAAAATTCCAGGACAGCATGGAGCTTAATATATTCTTTGATTTCTGGAGAAAGCTTCTCATTATAGGAGCTAATGGAAGGAGAAATAACTACTACTATTGTTGTTTTAGTTGTGCACCCAGAGATATCATTTCACAAAACGGTTAGAACTGGTGATAAGATTTCCAAACAGATCATGGAGGATCACCTGTGGGGGAATATTTTCATTTGCATTTATTTAAAGAAAAACCAAAGTCATTTTCTTTTTGTAATAGGATAGACTTTTCTAACTGGATCAACTTCCATCATTTATTTTGCATATAATGCAGTATATGGTATTGCATCATCTGCACAGTTATGTGAGCCATATAAAGCTTTTCTCCTTAAACTTTGACTGTCAAATATTTTGTCTCAGCAAAGAAAAGTAACTGAGACAGCTCCATGGCTGCCTTGTCCCCATATATGCACAGAGCTTTAGGAAGACACCATCTCCATTTATATCTGAATAGTACGCACAGGCATAATTCATATACATTCAGTCTGCCAAGACAACTTCTCATTCTTTATTTGACTGCTTTCAGAAAATCAAAGTTAGAGAATCATGAAAGAGTTGTGTTTATAGTAAGATTTTCTCTTCAGATAAATTTGACTCTTCTGGGATTTCAAAAGAAGTGTTTCATAAAATTTTTTTAAACTTTGATAATTACTAAAATTCTCCATTCTGACTAGCAAAAAACAAAGTCCAGTAGGCTCCAGGGAGTTTCAACAATTTGAATTTCATTTCCAGAATTCTTGTTTCATGTAGTTCGTTTGATATTTAGTTGTTGTATTTTTATTCTTTTTTTTTTTT
>PVIR01004887.1:0-75765 GCA_004026965.1 Petromus typicus
AAGTGTGCACTGAGGGGACAGTTGTAAGGCGCGGTGCAGGTGCACAGAGCGGCAGGCGCAGGCAGTCACTGCGGACTCGCATTCCCAGCTCAGCACCTGCCTTATTCTGCTGGGGAACTTGGAGGAAAGCTATACGCTTGAACCTGCTGTGCTGCTTAATGTGAGACAGGGACAACCTTTGCACTGCATAAACTCACATTTTAAATCTTTTGTAGAGCTTGAGACCCTTGGGGAACCAGCTGAACTTCTTTAATATCATCAATAATACTGTCTGAGTGATTAATTTTTGATTTAATTATTTTTATTAATGAACATGCTATATAGAAGACATTTTAAATTTCAGTCAATTTCTAAGTACAAGACAAATTTAATTAGAGAGAAGTCATTTAGGTTGGTTAACTGTGAATGGCTTTCGTGCAAGGAAAAGAGGACTGAAATGCTAATATCCTTTTGCAGCTAGAAAGAGCATAATTCCAGATTCCGAGGAAGAGGGCGTGTACCTGTGTATACATTACACGAACATCTTCTTTCGCTGTCCTAACTACTATTTGGTTACACAAGCTACTTCACACCTGAATTTAGCACAGCATACCCGCTTTAGCCCACCCTTCCCGCACTGGAGATAGGAAGCGAGCACAGGGGGACGTGCGACTGGGACCTGGGGGACCGCAGCAGCGCTGAGCAGCAGGGAGAGGTGCAGAAATCTGACCAGACCTCCAAACGCAGAGAGGAAAGATGGGGGAGCCCAGCAAAGACATCGTACATAACCCTACACAGAGGCCACGATTCAGAAAGGCTTCCCAGACAAAACACCGACTGGCTGGGAAATTCTGCTGTCCTCTGCCTAGATCTGACGGTAAATCGCTTTTAAGAATAATTATTTTAACGGCTAATTTATCCAACTGAAGGGCAAATAACCAGTTGGCAATCCACGCAAATGGAAAATTGTTTTTAATTACAAGAAAGACTTTCCTTAATACAGAACAGAACTTTTCCACAAAGCATTTGTATGTCTGCTCAACTAAGAAAAAAAATAAAAAATAAAAAAGGTAAAAGTAAAATCAGAAAGGAGATAGCAGGTAGGTTTTTTGTTTGTTTTGTTTTTTTCTGGGTGTCGGCTCTTCCTTTAGATTCCAAAGGAGCATGGGTCGATTTCTGCCCTCTGGTGGCTCAAAGTATCAACAGGGTGTGGCCACAGCTCTCTAGTCCTAGGTCGGCGAATGCACGTGGCTTGGCAAGAAATAATTGGCTGGATCCGCAAAGAGTTTGAGTTTTAATAGGGCCTTTAGAAGTGGGAAAATAAAATATATGTTTGCTCTGTGAATTCTTCATTGCAGATTTCTGATGTCCCATCTATTAAGTTATTTGAACATAAACATGTTTTTTTATTGTGTCCTGTAAGAAGTGTTTTCTGAAACAAAGACTTTTTCTTTATTCTGTCCTGTTCTAAAGATATTTTCCCCGATATCTTCAAATGAATGGATTTTTCAGAATGTCAAGAAATTTTAAGTAGTGTTAGGGTAAATTTTAATTTTTGGTTAATGTCCTTTCAACTACGAGTAAGTAAAAGCAAAGGTAACCTGTGAAAAATGTAATGAAATTACTGAAAAGGTAAAACGTGATTGTCAGTGTGTGAAGTCACGTAGGTTATCTCCACGGCCACGGGCGCGCTCAGCGATGGAGCACTTGCCTGGCACGTGCCGCGCTCTGGGTTCAAACCTCCGCACAACAAACGGACGAACACAAAAGCGACTGTTCTTGAGCACGTGCCACTCTGCCATTTCTGCTCTTTCACAGCTCACGCCTTCATTATGCGCGGATGTAACATAGCAGACATCCGGGTCACAGAGGCCGAGAGTCCCTTCAGCTTGCACAGTAAAACCCCTTCTGCCCAGGGTCAGGCTCAAACCCGAAGGCTTATCTTCTGCACGCGCCGACGGGGCCCGAGCTCTCAGAGCACGCTCAGTCTTCTGGGCGGTCGGTCTCTCTCCCCGCGCTGAGGGCCTTTCCTACACGCAGGGTCCCTTCCCTCGGACAGGCTTTGTCCTCTGAGACTCTGCCACTGAGTTGCACTAGCGACTGTGAATGGCTTTCGTGGAAGGAAAAGAGGACTTTTCCCAGGTCCCAGCGACTTCACCAGAGCTGATTAGTTATCTGAAGGCTTTTAGCAGGAGCGCAAACGCTTCCCGTCACGACTGAGGTTTTCTCCGGGGTTTGCTTGGGAGCATCTGGGTTTTCTTTGTTTGGACAGAAAAAGAAACAGAACTTTGATGCCAGTGATCTGAATTATAGACCTCTTTTTTTTTTTTTTGGTCTGCTGAAGAAGTTCAGTGATTTTAGTCTTAGGAGTCTCTGCCTGTATTTCAGAGATGGCGATCACGCATGCTGCACTACAGAAAATATTTGATGATCCATCAGTGTCTTGTTTCTTAAAGATGTTAAGGAATAGATTGCTCAAGTGTAAATAACATTAATCTTTGTCAATATTTAACTCATGCTACTTGCTTTTTCTATCACTGTTTCTAGCCAGTTCAAACAAAGAAGGAAATGGTGTTTAAGCTTATGACTTTGATACAGGTCTCATTATGAAGTTCAGGCTGGTGTTGTACTCACTGTGTAGCCCAGACTGGCCTTGAACTCATTAACAATCCTCCTGCCTCTGCCTCCTGAGTGCTTGGATGCAGGCAGGCACTGGACACTTAGTTTAATTTAAAAGAGAGGGTATTGATGGAGAGAAAAAAAATTTCAGGCAGTGTCACCTTGTGACCAAGCCTCTACACCTGGGGTACTGAATGAGTGTGCATTGAAGGGGTGACAGTGGGGCTTCCCCAAAGGGACACCCCCAGCTGGAGCTGCCAGACCCGAGGGGAGAACTGATGGTGAAAGATGCATCCTCTGTAGGTCTCCACAGCAGCTTCTCTTAGAAGATCCCACTCTGAGGGCGACTTCGCCAGGGCTGATTAGTTATCTAAAGTCTTTCAGCAGGAGCAGGGGTGAGGTCCGTGACCGAGGCCTACAGCGTGGGGCTGAGAAAAGGAGAGAGTGCTTCTCCTCCCACTGCCAACCTGCTTTCCGGAGCTCTCTTTGCATGGCTGATTCTTTCAAGACATTACATGGCTTTGCTAAAATGTACTTAAGTATGCACTAAGGATATAAATATTCAGATTTATTATTTTCTAGGCTTTCTGTGAGTTTGACCTTGTTTCTCTAAAACATTTTTTTCATAAAAAAATTTGTACTGAGTACAGTAAGTACTTTAGAAACCTCATAAACACTAACATCCCACCATATATAATGCATTGAAAGGCATTTCCTGTGGGTAACATCGATATGTTGGGGATAGCACAGGAAATTTCCACTCCCGTTTGGGAAACCAGGGTGACGATATTTTATCTTTCTAAAATTATTCCCCACCAAATATGTTTTGTTCACAATCATAAAAATGATGTTTAAGATGGGGACAGGCTGTGATCACAATCTTTTCTGTGCCAAGGATAGATTTTTAAAAATACCACTCTTGCTAGATTGCCAATTGTCATTTTCTGTTCCTTTCTGAATATATTTCTGAGAACAAGGGCCATGCAATACGTATGATAGAAAGAAAACAACTGCATCAGAGTGACACTCTCCTTGTAAGGAAACCTTCTTAGAACTTGAAATTTGAAGAGTGCAAGAGATTATAAATATGATCCTTCACTAAATGCTCTCAGAATGTCTGATGATTCCCTCATTCCTTGTTAGTGCTAAACCAGGGATTGTGTTAAATGCCAAGTACACAGAGATGAACCAAATATGAAGTAAAAAGCTGCTAAAAGCTCAGATGATGTATGAAAAGATCAGACAAGGACCTGCGAGAAGGACCTCATGTGTTTTAAAGATAAAGGAAGGGTGTGGTTCACTACACAGCACAAGACCAGTGTGAAAGGATATGATATCATCACAAAAACAGAAAATCCTTCCTGAGAGTAAAAACGAACAAGTCTGCACAGAATGGGAAAGAAAAAGGGGCTACAACTTCAGTGGAGAACAGAATATTTATTTCACACACTGGATGGTTACGGTGGGTAAAGATGGAGGAATTGGCACTCTGCGTAGAGAGGGTTAAATATAAGAACTGCATCCAACAGAGACCTCCATCTCCTGGGTTTACCAAGATATCTCTTTATTTTTCCCCCTTTCCAGTGTGATGTCTTCTTTTCCTTAAGAGAACAACTATATGTAAACTATTACTTAAGTGATAGATTCAAAAAAGTAGAAATTGATTACCATAGCACTAGACATCTAATGCTTCTTTTTTTTTCCTTTATTGGAATAATATCTATTAAAAGAAATGACTCTCTTAATATCTTACCATACTGGTTGGGATCCAAGAATTTAGAAGTCAGTAAATTATAAGTGGCATATGCAAGAATATGTTTGAACGATAAGGATTCATATGACGGTTTATGAATTTTATATTCTTGCCTTGTGTTATGTTGTTATGTTATAAAATTAGCTTTGCTTTTTTTTACATCAGAATACATGAATATTTTAGTGTCTTAAACACTGTGAGGTGTAGTTTTTCAAATTTTATTTTAGTAAATATAAAGAATATGATGAAAGCTTTGCAGATGAAGATAGTGAATATTAAATAATTGTAAATTTTATCTCACACAACACTGGGAAGGCTTTCTATTGACAAGAGAAACATAACGGTAAAACAATTAAATAAATTTACTTATTAAATGTAGTGGGTTTACCAAATCAATTTAACCATAATCATAGGTTGTATCTGCGGCAGCTACTAGATGTTAACTTGCAATAACATTTTGGGGAAAACTAACTAGGGTTAAGTGTGGATATTCAACTGAATGAAACAATTTTGACATTTAAAAACCACATATTTTGTGGTTTGTATTGTGCCGACATGAAACCCCCAATCAAGGCCCTGGCAGCACTGAGTGGAGCTGGGATTTAGCAGATGTGGCCCCCGGGGCTTTGACGGCTGCCGACGCTGCTCTTGGGGAAGGTCCTCTATGGTTGGGTCATTAAAGGGGACAAAACCTCCATATTGCTTCCCACTCACTCACTCACACCAGCAGCCTGAGTGACTCAGAGCCTGAGCTGTTCACGAACTCCACCGTGATGGAGGCCAGGAGACACAGGCTCCAGATGTGGTGCAGGGCATCAGCTGAGACCACAGACCAGAGCGGGCAGCCCTGCCAGACAGCTGGATGGCACGGCTGGTGTCCCTGGTGGCCATGATTATTTGTGCACAGATAGAGCTCAGAGATGGAAGGGCAGTGACAAACCCTTTCTGTCAAGTGCTGTCAGATTCTTGACCTATGGGATAAGTAGGATGAGTTGCAAAAGCAGTGGACATCTTGGGCGTTACTTGGCAATGGTCGTCAAAGGACATTCTGAACTCTGTAGAGTGACATGTATCTCCTTTTCCTCTTTTCTAAAACTCAGGTTGGATGGTTACGGAGTAGGACGGTCTGCAGCAGTTTCCTTTGCCTTCCCTATGAGCTCCTGGCCTTTCTTAGTCGTTTGCTGTGTGTGGAGGGGCCTCATGGGATGGGTTGGCTTTGGTGTGTAGGGTATTATATGCTCCCTGACACTCACCTGTGTGGACATTCATTGTATAGGAGGTTTTTGGATTATATTTTTTGGCTTCTCTGGTTGCTGTGATATGGGTGTTTTCTCCTGCGTGGGAGGAAATGTCCATGATTGTGGGTTTTCTGCTCCTGGTTGAGTGAGCAGCAGCTGCGTGTGCATGGTCAGTGCTTGCTGAGTTCCAGGCCTCATAGTAGATGTTTTTATTTGGGTTCTGTTTAATCTCAATATTTACTAATTATGTTTTGTGAGGCTGTTTGATTTTTCTCAGTGATGGTCCCTGATCCACTGCAGTTAGAGTAACTCAGGCTGCATCTGCTAGGCAATAGTTGTTATCAGAAATCACTTGAGGCTGAGACCCTAACATGCTTACCATTTATTTGATTTTCCAAAATCTGACCTTTTGCTACTTCACTGCCAATGTGGCTCACGTGTCCCAGGCATGGGTTCCTTGGACTCTCGCCACAGAATGAAGCTGTGTAGTCATTTGCAAGGTAGACCTGGCTGTGAACTATTTATACAGGTTTTCAACAGCTCTCCTTGTGTCTGCCCTCTGTTTGAAATTATCTTCTTTGAAATGTGAACTTGAGCTGCGTTAAGAAGTCACTCCTTGTCCCATGCAGGTCCTGAGGCTCTGGCTTTCTTTGCCCTAAAATGTCAAATACCTCTCATCTGTAAGATTGAAATCTTCCAAAAATGTGTTTAAATGTTCCATCTGGGCCTATATCCTTTCCTTCTTCATTGTGTTTGTGGTTTTATCCATATAATTTTAAAATTGTCTTATTTTAGAGCAGTGGAAAGAAATCATTTTAGCTATGATGAGCTAAAGTTACAGGATCAATTTTTTTAAATTATAAGGACATTAATAATGTTTACACATGATATATTAAAGAGTGGGAATTATACAGTTGTTTATATTAGTATAAATAATATCATAGTATTGTATTTAATAACTAAACTTCTATAACATTTAGGACTATGTTACACTACAAAATGTATTTTACTTTCTTTGCAGTATATTCCTCACAAATATAAAGAAATATGCATGTATATGCCTATAGGTATATATCTACACCTACGCACACATATTTACACTACATTTTAATGTCAGATTATGTTCAGAACATGGAGAAGTATTTTGGGGGTTTATACCCCCTAGAAAGGCTAGGACCTTGGAGCCAGTGAAAGAAGAGTGAGCTATTCTTCACTCTTCTTGGTAACAGCTTGATGAGTAAATTAATCATAATACTTTCTGTCTACAACACACTTGGGGAATTTATTTAGATCCGCTCTCAGAGCCGAGTTCCCCAGTGAATACAAGTCAATTATAGTTCAAGCTCTTCTTGTCTCATTAACTACTTGAATAATGTATTTGAATGATGGCCCAGGAGACTGGAATTAGGAAGAGGTTGCATTATCCCTGATGAGCCCTGAGTCAGATAGTCCTATGTGTCCATTAATAGCTCCACTGTGCCACAGATATAACTTGGAAAAACCTCATTCCTTTCCAAGGAGCTGGGTGTGTGTATTGTTATCTACCTAATACATAAAGGTTCAGCTGTACTAATAATGGAGTGCAGTGCTTAGCAAGTGACTTGTAAGTCACCAATACTGTTTCTAAATCAAGAGAGGATTTAAATAATATTTCAGTTTTGCTCATTTTCTACTTATAAAATAGGTTAAGTGTTGTATTACAAAAAGAGTTGACCTTTTATTTATTTTTTAATAAGTGCTTGTTGTATGGAAAATAAGATGCAGTGAAGAGTTATTTTGCTGTGTTCTTCTCATGGCCAGCCTGTTAGATTTCCAGTATGGAAATAACTAATGAACCTATTATAAATGCCACTCAGGGTTGTGTGTGACTTCAGTCTTTGTTTAAGAGATTCATTGCTTTAGAGACTAGTTCTCAAGTGCTTGACAACAGTAGGACTAAAATACATGTAGTTCTAGTCATAATTCACCAAACAGTAACAAAATGAAGAAGGCGTCCACGTGACGGCCCCTTGGATGAGATTCCTGATGGTTGATGCTGGGACTCCTTACTTGGAGTTAAGGCCATGTTTCATGTCATAAAATTCTGATCTTTTCAACTGGGGTCATGAATGTGAATGTGTCTTCTCAGAAACCCCAGAATTTATTGAAAACTTAGAAATTATAATAATTCTCTGATTCTATCTAAATTCTATGTAATTGAATCCTTCTAGTGTACTAACATAGAATCTGCCATATAAATGCTACCACTAGCAAAGTTTGGATTTTCTGCAAAGAGGTTTCTGCTGAGTCTTTGGTCAATAGAATTTATGAATGTTTTAATATACTCTCATGCCCAGTTGCATACATGATATGTGATACTGATTATATGTTGGGGTTTCTGAGTTCATAGCTCATTCCAGACATGTGAAGTGATGAGATTACTGGAAAGTCCACTTCTCATATTGCTTCTTTGTTCACTGCACTGAACAGTTGTTGGGGATGAGTCCGGGCCAGCAGGAGAACCGTGCTCCTCAGCGGGCCTTTCCAAGTTCAATCACCAAGGGAAACCCACTTCAACCAACAGGTTTCCTTTTAATGCAAAGACCTTAACCGAAATCAAGACAAGGTTACTCAATAAGACATGGAAATTACCTTTCCATGAGGAGAGACATATTTAATTTCCAGGGGTAGTGTTTGCAAATAAGTTTGTCCTATTGTCATAATTATTACAGAGTGAAAATCTTTTTTGCAGAACTGTTTTAAATTGCTCTGTAATGATAATCACTCAAAGCAGCCTTTTTCTACAATCTGTATCTTCTTATAGTTTGAAAACAATTATCTTGGTCTATGGAACTGGATGTTTTCTCATGCTAATGCAGGGCCCTAAGTCCTCATTCCAGAGAAGTGAGCACTGTCTGTATCGTGTCCACTGCTCCGCTCGCTCGAGTTTTCTGAAAGCCCGTGTTCTGCTCTTCAAAGCACAGCGATAATGCACTCTAATTGGACTTGGCTGTTGCTGCGGACTGAATTGTATCAACACAAAATCCACACGATGACTCCATCCCTCAGTGTCTGTGTTGATCTTCAGGAGCTAATAGGGTTAAATGAGGTCACAAGAAAAGGCCTCATTAGGATAATGATGTCTTATCGGGAAGAGCAGAGAGAGGAAGAGATCTTTCTCTGTCTACTGTGCGGGGCCCTCTGTAACCCGAGCTGAGAATGGATCCACCGGACACTACCATTGAGACTCAGCCCTCTGAAGGACGATAAACTGTGATTCTGTTACTAAAGCACCAGCCCTGGCTCTTTGCTGCAGCAGCCTGAGCTGACTGACAGAGCAGTTTATAATTGGGCTTTCAGGCTCACTGGACAGGCAGTATCATGTATTTTGGCACAAACTGACTAATTATGGATTGGAATTAGTTGAATAGTAGCCAGAGAGAAAAGTTGACAGTTTATTATGATTATGGGATAAAAATGATATTCATAATGGTTGCTTTTAGCAAAAGTTCTAAAATGCTACTCATTTGTTTGTTTATCTGTGACCCTTCATTCTAATAACTGGGCAGTAATAACCTCGTATTAAATATTTACTATATAATTCTGTTTCCACTTTACATTATGAAATGGGATAGATACTGCTACTTTTATCCATTCTTGGCTGATCCACTTGTTCACAGACATGGAAATTCTGAGGACATGGGGTTTTTCCTGACATGGAGCACATGCAGTATCTATGAGACAGGGATCCTGGGTCATGTCGGAGATCCTACATCCATCTTCTCATTCATGTTTTTCTTTCAGAGGATGATATCTGGGTGACAGTTTTCTCCTGAACACATTTTTCCTTCTGACATAGGAAAATAGTTTACCTACAAGTGAACTTCCTTATTTATAATCACAACCCAGTTGCGCATCCTGGAGCTATTCCTCAGGATATGTTTGATTGAATTTGAAACTTCATCTAAATTCTTATGTTTTTACTTAAAAAGAGCTATTGTTATTCTTTGTGTCATTAACTCTTCTAATCTATCATCTGAGAATGCTCAGAGTTTGCCTGGTAAATTTCTCATCACTGGGACATATGTCCGGCTCCTACAAGTTAAAGGGGAGGAGAGATATATTTGGGCTTACAATTTCAGAACATGCAGTCCATGGTTGGCTATCTCCAAGGCAAAAGGGTCGGGAGGAAAGGACCGAGGGAGGAAAGATGCTCAGGTCATGGCAGCTAGGAAGCAGGGAGAGAAGGGAGAAGCTGGGGAGGGACACATACATTCAGTTCATGTCCAGGTCCCCTGACCCTCCCAATCAGCAGCAACACAGCAGCTGACATCCTCCACAGACCAAGTCACTGAGGAACTTAGCATTCCTTTGATCCAACACCTTTCATGTACATGAGACTCGGAGGAAGGGCACCCAAAATCTAAACCAAAGCAGAATTGTTATTCCTTTTTTTTTTAGGTTTTTTGAGACAGGGTCTCGTTTTGTGGTTCAGGCAGGCCCTGAGCTCAGCCTCAAACTCACATCACAGCAATCCTCCTGCCTCTGCCTCCCGAGTGCTGGGATTACAGGCATGAGCCATCACGCACAGCACTGTGGTATGTGGTACTGGTTGCTGCTGGGTGTGGGTCTCCACACCCAGTATTGTTATGTGGTTACCGGGGAATCAAACCCAGGCCCTTGTGCTTGCAAGACAGGCGCCGGAACCACTGAGCTAACTCCCCAGTCCTGTTATTTATTTTTTTGAGACAGGGTCTTGCTTTTGTAGTGCAGGCTGGCCCTGAGCTGAGCCATGAACACACAGCAATCCTCCAGCCTCTGCTTCCCAGGTGCTGGGATTATGGGCATGAGCCACCATGCTCGGCACTGTGGTATGTGGTTCTGATTGCTGGTAGGCCTGAGTTACTACACCTGGTATTGTTCTATGTGGTTGCCCAGGATTAAACCAGGTCCCTTGCACTTCCAACACAAGTGCTGGAACCACTGAGCTAAATCCCCACCAAGAATTGTTAATCTTAAAGTGTCTTATTCTTATGTGTACTTACAGAGAAAAGGTAGAACACAAGTCATTGGTCTCTACCCCAGGAAATGTCAAACCAAGTAGGTAATATCTCTTTCTCTCTTACATTCTGTCAGGGAACATTGCATGGGTTATGTCTGTACTCAGTTTCCAAAGCTCATGCCTGAGTGTTGGAGTCTGTTTTTTAGTGTCTGTGGTGCTGACTACTTTTTACGGTGTTAATTGCTATAATAATTCAAGCAAGATTCACATTGGTTATTTACTTGATGAAAACTTTATTGCTTATTTTCATATGATGTCATCACATTCCAGTTTCTTTCCAGACCTAATAATTGAGTTCCTCTTTCTAAGAGAAGTGAGTTGCTCTTTTTGATAGAACAAGTTTTACTTTATGGAAAAGATCCCTGTCAGTATGGCCAGAAAGACATTCACTTGTATACCCTCTACTTACTGGACATTATAATGTGCAGATATTCAGCACACATTTTTATACCAGTCTTCTGCATAATACTCAGCAGTACAGAGACCAGATCACAGAGCAAAGCCAAGCTAGGAGCTTCCTGTGTCTCTTGTTCACCAAGTCAATCTTCTTTTATTGGAGGTAAAAGAATGATCCAGAGTTTCCAGTCTGAGGGAGAGGACACAGAATTGGAAGGTAACCATTGTGGAAAGACAAGACCAGACAAGAGGTTGCAGAAACAGAAATGAAAGAATCCTGGAGGCAAATGAGCTCCAGGTTCCAGCTGCAAAACACTTTCTACAAGCAGCTCGGGCTCTGCTTGTTTCCATGTGTTTATCAAAGACAGAAAATGTAATTACCCACAGGGCTTTACAGGCTGAGCCTTAATTATTACTCTGACAATGACTTGAATTTGAATTTAGACAAGTATCTTTCTTTAAAGAAAAATATGTAGGCTTTGATTTCCTAGTGCATAAAAATACATTTAAACATGCTTGCTCTGATTTGTTTAAATACTTCTGAGAAGAGTGAAATAGGGTAATAGGAGGGAAGATTCTCTGTGCTCTTAACTTACCCACGCACAAGGTCATAAATCCCTTGTTAGATTTCTCTCAAGAAACAAAATTGCTAGTGAGATTACTTCAACTACCAAACATTTCTAGCAATATGTCCCCATATCTATTAAACTGCTGACTCAAGAGAACAATGGTACAGATAAGAATGTTCATCTTACCCACAATCCAACAAACAGACTCAGATTGAATCCCTGTGGTAGAATTTTGTGTGGATATTCATTTGATGATAAACTGTTTTTGTGGTAGCAGGGATATTTTGCATATATGATTTATGAAAAGTTTGCCATAAAGCTCATGTCACAACTATGGGGTGAATATCTACATCCTCCCAAGTTCCAGTGCTTTAGCTCCATCTCCTCAAGTGATAGTGCTTGGAGCTGGGGATGGTTTCTGAGCCAACATGAGTTCCTGAGGATGGACCTGCTGGGCAGGTGGATGTCCTCAAGAAGAGTCACCGGACAGTGTGTCCTCCCTGCCAATTCAGTGTCACACACAAAGAAGCTACATGGATGCACGGTAAGATGGCAGCCACCTGCATGCCAAGAGAAGAATTCCCAGAGTGCAATTCACCTTGTTGACAGTGTGATCTTGAATTCTAGGAGATAAGGAAGTGTGATAGAAATAATTGGGCATAGAATATAAACCTGTGTAAATGCAATGTAGGAATCAGTAAATTCTATTAAATGTTTAAAAGAGGTAGAATCAGTGTTTGGTGCCCGGGATAAAAGATGTGTAAGGCACAGTGATGGTTCACACGGTGTCTTGTGTTGGGCAGAAGGCAGAAGCTGTCCCTTTAGAATGTGTCAAGCCTGCCACAGACAGCACCCACTATTGGGTTAAAGGAATCATGTGCAGGTCAAGCCTGAGCAGGGAGCAGGAGGCCCCTCTGGCCTCGGCTCTGAGTCCCTTCATTCCTGGTTCTGCTCCTGGATCAGTGGTGGGCTGGTCTCAGGCCCAGGGAGCTTTGTTCTTAGAAGAAGAACTCAGTAATTTCAAGTCAGAGCCTTGGAGAGTGCCTGTCCTTAGAATGGAAGACAAACTCTACGACTTTAAGGTTCTATACAATAAAAGAGGACAGAAGTGGTTTATGAAATAACTCAATTTTCTAAGGACAAAAACATAACTGATGTACACCAAACTTAAGGGACAAAACAGAATTATGATGGCTCCGAGGAGATGACAATTACTGGGCTTGGAAAGAGGGGCCCAGCTTTTCAGAGGGACACGTGTGGCTCTTACGTTAAGGATTAGGCAGCAGAAGGGATGCAGAGGTGGAGATTTTTCCAGGCCCAGGGAACTGTGTGGGCAAAGAGAGACAGAAGACCGTGCTGGTGCATGTGACAGTGGGCAGACAGACCAGACGTTGGCAGGGTGCTGGGCCTCACGTGTGGAGCTGGACCCCACGTGCGGAGCTGGGCAGTGCCCTGCTGCAGATGGCCTGGTGTCCTGACCGGGCTTTGTATTGAAAGTGCTGGCAGCACGTGATGCAGCTGCTTGGGAGTCTTCATTGAGACATATGAGACCTACATTCTGCTTGGTTTGAAACTGACTTTGAAACTTCTGGCAAAGCGCATACACTGCAGAGGTCTATGATTCCTCATCAATAAACAGAGTGGGTTGGCAAAAGTGATTCTTTATCTTGTTAGTCGCATTTGTTTCAACTCTATAAAATTCTAACACCACCTCGGGGAGTTTTAAGGTAGGAGGTGGCGCAGAAAGCCCCTGGCTAAGATAGATTGGCTAGGACTGAACGGGAGTCCCTTGTGCAGAGGACCTGTTCGGGGACTGCAGGCAGGAAGGAAGCAGCGAATGTGGGACTTCTTCTGAAGGATCCCTAACCAGACCTGCAGCTATGGAATAGAGAAATAGATAAGTGGGTTTGGAAAGGGCCTTGGAAAGGAAGAGGGGCTCCCGAGATGGCAGTGAGCGGTGGGGAGCAGCTGGGACCAGGTCTCCTCTCATGGGACACGACGGGGACAGAAGTCGATGTGGGAGAAATTCCGAGTGCGTTTGCAGGAAACGGAAAAGCTCGGCGTGACCATCACCACTTCTGCGTGTGCTCACCCCTGTTCTGGGGCTGAGCTAGGTGCCTGCTGGTGGAATATAATTCCACTCTGCATTTTGTCCTCGATTAAACTGAGCCCTGGCACTTAGGCTGGTGGCCCAAGACGGCAACGCAGCCGGCAGGTGAAAGACCGGCCCTGATGGCGCTTCCTCCGCGTCCCTGCTCCTCCCCACGTCCCTCACCAACTCCGGCTTCAGTGTGGATTGGATTTGTTTTTATGTCTAGGAGTGTAATCCAGGGTAGACACCTCATAAAAACACGTGTGTCTGTGATTCCTTTCTTCTATTTTTAGTTTTCCAATTTTTATTTTAAATTGACTTGATTCATTCATTTTATACACAGTGTGATCACATTCAACATTGAAGATTTAAATCCTTAAATGTCTAGTAGCAGAATTGAGAAGCCAGGCAGCGCAGGCCTCGTGGCTTTGCCCTCTTCCAGCAGGGGGCAGCACACACCACCCTGTGAGCTCCGGGAAGCCTGGGAGACAGGCTTTGAAAGACCTGCTCCATAAAAGGAGTGAAACATTGCAAAAAAAAGGCGTTTCACAGCAGTCCAGGAGGGGCTCCGTGGAGCATGCGGATCGTGTAGTGTATCGCTGTCCAGTTACCTCCGTTCTTTCCTCAGCCCTGGCTGAGAGTCCTCAGAGGGCTTCTGAGAAAGAAGAATTAAATCTCAAGATCAAGTAGGAAGCAAACATAATTCTCAAAGTTTAAAGTAATACGAGAAATGTTGCATAATTAATACTTGGGAAAAGACGTTCCGCCTTCTACAAATTGGAGTCTAAAGTGGCATTTGTCCTTATCTGCTGTGAAAGGAAGTCAGACGGTGCCTGCAGAGACCCTGGTCCTGCAAACTTCGTTAGAAACAGACTCAGCCCGGGCTGCTGTCTTTCAGTTGGCTCAGGTCGCTGCTGGTATGTTGGTTACTTGGTTTGGAAAAATTTATTGCATTTTTAGTTCCGTAGTATCCTTAGTAAAACGCAAGAGGGAACGTGTAATTGTTAAAGATACAGAAACATGATCTCAGGACATTTTTAATCTCTTTCCTTACTAAACACAAGAAAAAAGTTAATTTATAATTAAAAGTTAATATAAATAATCCTAGCTGTAGAATCCCCAGCATTACTTTAGGAAGAGAGCTTCAATTTACTGAGAAACTTGGCAGGAGGGGTGTGTGTGTGTGTGTGTGTGTGTGTATCTAACCCAACACCTTGGACACACCAGGCAATTTTACTAATGAAAAAAAAAAGAGGCTTTAATATATAATGAATAGAATTGTTTCTTCTTCTTCTTCTTTTTTTTTTTTTTTTTTTTTTTTTTTTTTTTTTTTTTTTTTTTTTTTTTTTTTTTTTTTTTTTTTTGTGGTGCTAAAACATCAGCTCAGGGTTCCCTCACTGAGATACATCCCCAGCTATTTGTAATTTTCAACGTTTTTACTTTATTTTGAGACAAGGTCTTGCTGGGTTTCCCAGGCTGTCCTTCACCTTGAATCCTCTGGCCTCAGACTCCCTGTGGCCAGATTCCTGGTGGGCATCACATCCTCGGCCTCTCTTGGTGGGAGTGCTCCAGATCACAGTCCCAGAATCCAACATGGAGACTGGTGAGCGGAAGGAGGCCCACGTGGGTGGCGACTGTTAGACGCAGAGCTGCGCCTGTGAAGCGTCACTTCCTGTCCTCACCATTTTCTTCCTCTGCTTTCCCTAGTTCCCCCCTCTGACTTGCTGTGTCGGGCTGATTTCCCTAACTCTGACTCAAAGCCCCTTCCTCCTTTCTCGCATGGCTGTTTCCTGAGGAAACACAGGCTTCTGCCTGGGGGAGTCCCACCACGCAGGGCACTGATTTCCCACTGAGTTTTCCACCTGAGCCAGATCTCTGCTGGGGTCCAGGCCATCGACACCGTGAATTTCCTTGGTGAGACGTTAGTCAAACTGCAAAGTCCTTGATCCTGAGGCAGATTTAATCCTAGATACGCGTGGACTTTCAGCTATCATTTTAAAGTATTTCCACCACAGAGGAGTTAGTGCAAAACGCAGCTATTTAAAGGAAAATAAAAATCTTCCTGTGCCTTTTTGGACTTTCATTTCCACCTTGATTGATTAGATTTCTAGTTTGCCACCGTTTCATAAAGTCTGTCCAAGTGCAGACACCATCCTGCTGTGATCCAGTCAAGAGCGTTTTACTCACTCTGAATAAGACCATTGTTCACATTAACACAACAAGGTCTGGAATGTGCGTCTTGGCAAAGTCTGGCTCACAAGTGCTGGCAACTGGCTTACAAATATGGTGTCTGCTAATTGCCCTCATTTATAGAAATCATACAGAAGAACCGTTGAATACCTTCGCTTTCCTTGACCCTCCCCCGTTGTCCATTTTACTTTCATGGTGCCTCATCCCAGGGAAGGACCCCACATGCAGCATGGGGGACAGCATGGCTCATTTTCCATGATGTCACATCTGGAGGACCTCAAGGAAGGCTCCCGCCTCTTTTCCCCAGACAGCTGTGCTGTCACACATTTCTTATGTTGTTTGTATATTTTTGTTCCCTCTAGATATGGTATAATTGCCCCCTTCTCTCTCTTGCAAAAGAAGAACTCATAACATCAACAGAGAACAATCTTCCAGTTGGATTAGCTGGGCCAGCACCCAACAAATGAAAATGTCACAGATGATCATGAAAGCAGGGGACTGAGCTGTACTGCAGAGGGCAGGTCACTTGGGAGGGCCTGCTCAGTGTGGCACCAGTAGGAGAACTATTAGGAAGCAGCAAAAAACAGGCATGCAGGCCCATGAATCCTGAAACAAATAAGAATGGAATTGCACTTTGCATTGTCTTTAAGATGGACACATTTTAATTTGACTAACCTGTGTATATAAAAACCACTGCAAGCTTGGGCATTGGAACTAGAGAGTGTAATTATTAAGTTTTTAACCACCTATAATCGAATCAAGTTAAATAAAATGAAAACTAAATTATTTTGAGTATGAATTGCACGCTTAGCTTTTACTATTAATAGCCATAATGACTCAATCTCTCACATAAACCAAAAAAAATATATATATATAGTTTCTTATATTTTTAGTATTCTACAAATAGGAAACTGAAGTTTGGAGGTAATAAATTAAATATGCAGAAATGATTTAAAGCGTGTTTGGTGCAGCCAACCCCAGGAGGACAAGAACCTTTTCCCTGACAGACAGTGAGGTCCATGTCTTTATTCTGGAATGTCTCTGGGAAGGAAGATGTCTCTAGCCATGAAAAGAAATGAAACTGTAAATTTTCTCCAGGCAAGTTTCTGTGGCTGTCTCTCCCTAGGCTGCTGCTTGTCCATGCATTGCTGAGAGGTGCCTGGGAGCAAACCGCCACTCATAAAGGGTCCAGGAGCTCCGTCTCTTGGCAGGCTGAACACGCCCTCTTTGTAGGGCGTCTCTTGGCAGGCTGAATATGCCCACATATTTGTAGAGGGGCCTGCGCTCAGGAAAGGGAGGCCATCTCTGTAGCTCCTGTTAGCCCGATCTATGCTGAAAGTGTTTGGGGTAAACAGTGATGTAGCTCTTTGGGGACTGACAGCTGAACTTTCAGATGTTAAAAATTGGAAAGTGCTGGAGAGGCTAAGTTGGATGTTACAAAGACCTGGCTAGTTTTCAGATATTCCATAAAGGGTAGTAGTGTCTTTGAAGCATTAAAGGGAAAGAAGAGAAACACAGAGATCTAAGGAGCATCATGGGGGATGAGACTCTGCACTATATGGTCAGTTGGGTGGGGAGTAGTCTCTTTGTTAGTATCTCCCTCCCTTCTTCCTTGCACTGTCAGAGACTGCTGGCTTTAGAACAAGAGAAATCTAGAATGATGCTCATCGGATGATAGAGACAAGAAGGCTACGTACTGACTACAGATGAAGAAGGATAGACAAGACCCTTCCTGTGAAATCATTTTTGTGGCTACAGGGACTTTCACCCTAATTCCAAATGTGAGATTCTCAACCTGAATGGATTTAGCAGGTGTCTTTGGAGCACAAGAACTTCCTGCAGGAGGTAGGTCTGGAGTACTTGACATGGTCACACTGCAATGTTGTCCCCGCTGAGCTAGGAGGTCTGAGCAGAGAACAGATTTTATGCGAACTCAATTACAAAACAGGTATCAGGGCGGGTCTTCACTGTGGTGATGGCCCTGAAATGGGTTCAGCAAACATCTCCTGCATGTTGGATACTTTGCTAATCATTTCTTTTTCTGAGAAGCTGTGTCCCACACTGACAGTATTCATTCTTCATCAATACAGAAAAATCGAACACTGTTACATAACGCAGAGTTCTTACTTCCAATTTTATGGGTCAGGAATCCAGCATTTGGATAAACAGTTTGGCTCATGTTGTACCAAGTCCTCAGGCAAGGTGACCTTCTCATCTGAGGTGTGGGGTTTCCCGGGGTCTGTGTCAAAATCCAGCTCCTGAGGGCTATGGGCTGAGGCCTCTGCTCACCCATGATTCCTTGCTGTACTATTGTGTGTCTACTCGGACTCTTTGACAACTTTATGTTATGCCTAGCCATGGTTCTTAATTATCCCTTTTGGTGTTTATAGGTCTTCCTGGTGCTGTGGTTTGGTGTTCGAGGTCAGCTTGGGTTGTTTTCTGCTGTTATTCCCTCATATCCCTCCTGCAACTCGCACTCTTCCTGATTTGATACACTTGTGTGTTCATTACAGCTTTTCTAGTTGTTCCACAATTCTTAGACATTCTGCCTTGGATTCTTTTTTGTCTTTTCTTGTCTGCTTTAACATTGTATTATCTGGGACTGATGTATTCTCAGACTCAAAGATCCTTTTCCTCAGTTGTTTATAAGCTACTGTGAGGTGCATGGCCTCAGTCATACCAGGTATGAAAGGACACCTCGGCCTGCCAGCAACCGAGGCAGGAATTCTGAGAGTTGCATGAGCAGATATCTGAGAAGCTGCCGGTCCCAACCAAGGAACAGATGGCTGCAGCTGGAGGGACAGATAAAACAAACGAACCAGACCATAAAACCACACAGAGAGGGTCTGTGTGGAGAGGATCACAAAAACCACATGAAGTATCCCACAGAGAACTGAGCTTCACTCAAGCCACCCACGTTAGATTCCAGGGCAGAAGCTGCCGGACCTGTGCTGAGCGTGGGCTCTCCTGCACTGAACTGAGGGACCCAAACTCCTGCTTAGTGAGTGGCTAGCCTTGACTTGGCTTCATGTGCGTCAAGTGACCGGGGATGGGGCCCAGGAGGGGTGTATGCTGGCAGAGTCAGGGTGTGCTGTGTAAGCGTGTCAGTATGTGAACTGCATTCAGAGGGCAACACCTGCCGCACTAGGACTATTTACGGCCCTTACTCTCCCTGGGCTGTTAAGACCTGTGAAGGTCAAAGACATTTTCCATTCCACTCAGTTTTGATCGGCAGCCCTCCCTGATCGTCTTTCTGAGAATTTCCATTTCTCTGCTCATATCACTTGTCTGTTGCTACACACTGTCTGCTTGTTCCTCGAGGGTACTCAACACACTACTCTTTGCTGCTTTAAGTTCCCAGTCAGATAATTCTAACTTCCCTGCCATATCTGCACCTGGTTCTGGGTCTCCGTCAGACACTTCAAACTGTTCTCTGCCGCTGAGTGTGTCTTGTAACTTTTCCTTGACTGAATATAATGGAATGGATAACAGGAGCTGAGGTGAGCGCACCGTGTGAAGTGCTGGTCCGAGTTAATGCCGATCCTTATCCATGGGAAGAGCAGCATCACTGGGAAGCAGGCCTTGTGCAGACGCCAGTGGTTAGGTTTCAGAAGTACTTCTGTCCCCCCACTGCTGGGCGCACAGGGAGAACGTGCAAGAGTGAGCATTTTAAGGGCGAACACTCCGGCGGTGCCTCGGACACTCCCACCCGAGCGTAAGAGCTCATGAGCTCAACGAGAGAGGAGATGGCTGTGTGCATTTTCTCCACTCATCTCCAAACAGCTCTGTGACCACTCTTCTCTCAAAAATACATGACAGATTGTCCTGCTTCCATGATGGTTTTCTCCTGTCTTTCCTTATTGCATCTTTCCATGAGGATTAGACACTGGCTGTGTGTGGGAGGCTTCACTGTGCAGTTGTTAAAGCGAGTGTACTTGGATTCTGCCCTCTGGACTTCTGTAGTGATAGAGAAAACAGTGGACATCACCTCGTCCTCTCAGCAGCTGAAGTTGACAGAGTTCGAGCAGCTAAGTCCAGCTGGATGTTTGTCTTCAAGAACTGGATCACTTTCATGTTTCCTGGGAGGCCGCAATCATATCATTTAATTTCTATTTGATGATAGCATTGATAATGCATATAGGATATTGTACTGTAATATCTGCATTTGTACTTCTTTCTTTCTTTATTTATTTTTGAGATAGGTCTTGCTTTATAGTTTAGGCTGGCCCTGTACTCATTAACAATCCTCCTACCTCTGCCACCCAAGTGCTGGGATTACAGGCATGAGCCACCACACCCAACACTGTGGCTTGTGGTTCTGATTACTGGTGGGCCTGAGTTTCCTCACCTGGCATTGTGGTATGTGGTTACTGGGCCTTGCACTTGCAAGGCAGGTGCTAGAACCACTGAGCTAAATCCCTGGCCCAGACCTATTCAGTTATGCTTTGCCAGTTTTCAAAGGATCCTAGATTTTTTTATAGTCAGCTGTTCAAATACTTGCCTACATATATACTTGTTTTCCTTTTAAATTAGTATATCAATAGAATCAGTGACAATTTGATCTTCTTTTTCTGTTTAGAATAATGTTTGCTAATTCCTAATATTAGAACTAATAGTGATTAAGTCAAATTATTAACTTTGCAAGTTCTGTTTGAAAATTTCTAAAATGGGCTTCCTAAATAAAGTAAATTATAAATTAAGTTAAATTGTTTTAAAAATCCATTTGTGTTAGCTCCTGTGTGAAGTACATAGCGATGACACTCATCATGGGGACCTAGTGCTGTACGTGATGAGCTTAAATTCTTTCCTCTTCCCTTTCCCTCTTCCTTGTTCTGACAACTGTAGGGCTGGTCACATAATCTTCCAGTAATACTGGGGTTCTGCACGTTGCTGAGCTAGTCTACCTTCACTTAACTTGGATCAAAGTGGTGTACCATGTATTCATAGCAATGTGATGGGCTGATTGTACAGTTTGAAATACTGTAATTTTATGACTGACCAATTCTGAAGTCTACTCAAATGTCAATTTTCCTCCCAGTATCCTGTGTTGTTCTTGTGGACTTACACGTACCTGCTGAGCAGGGACTGGCAGCATTGATGCTGTGGTCAGACCAGCCACACTCAAACCCAACCTGTCCCTGAGGGTTACAGTGCTGAGGAACTGGAGTGAATCTGTTAAAAGCCATGAGGACATGGTTTCCTCTTTAACTTATTGTGCTTGGCTGGAGGAAAGCTTATTTATTGGAGGTTATTCTGCTTTCTGTTGCTGTAAGGGAACATCCCAGACTAGATAAAGAGGACATCTTTGAGGCTGGGAAGCCGGAAGCTGAGCTCCCAGCTGGGGAGGAGCCTCCTGCGGGTGGTGATCCTCCACAGTCCCCAGACAGCACAAGGCTTTATGTGGGCGGAAGGCATGCTGTGCTCGCTGGGCACTTTCCTGCTGTCTTCACAGCCCCTTTGGAGCCCAGCTTCTTGGCCTTACAACTCCTCAGTTCCTTCTCACAACTCCCACCTGCAGACGCCACAGTGAAGAAGTCTTCATGGCCTTGTACCTCAGGTCAGGAGAGTGTTTCAACGTGGTTTAGTGGGGAAGCTTAAACGTGGCAAGCTGTCCGCTTACGGTAGACTCGGGTGGGAGGTGACAGAGGAAAGGCGTCCTGGCCATGCGGGACAGGGACCAGGGAGGTGTGCGGAGCCAGGTGCCTCAAAGTGCTGTGGTAGCTTCACCCACAGAAAGGCTCCTGGTGTCTTTTGAGAGTTAGCAGGGTGGATAAGTATGCAGAGATAATTTTTTATTTAAACTTGAGACACACTGGAAACAGGGGTGTATGAAAACAGCTCCAGTGGAGCTTTTGTACAAATGC
Source organism: Petromus typicus (assembly GCA_004026965.1). NCBI lineage: Eukaryota > Metazoa > Chordata > Mammalia > Rodentia > Petromuridae > Petromus > Petromus typicus. The sequence goes on from PVIR01004887.1 coordinate 21,742, forward strand.
TGTTGCGCTCATCACCACCACTGCTGTCTTGTGCTCTGAGTCACGAGCAGCAGCAGTTCAACATCAGGTCCAAGCTTCCAGGCTTTTTCCCAGATCTCGTCATAGCTGACTTTTCTGTATATAAAACGGTGATTAGGTCTCCTCTGCATTGGAAATTTCCTCCTTGGGGCTCATCACTTCACACACCCTGGCTTGGACATCAATATCTTTTTATTTTATTTTATTTTATTTCACTGTTAGTCTTGTTTGGAGTCTGGATATTCATTGTCTGCACTGCAGGATTCTGAGACACTCATATTACCCTCTCACATCTTCCTCAATGTGAACATTGTAATTTCCCTATTTGGTTGAACCTGAAAATATAGGAGAAAAAAATAAAACAGTACAAGTCAGTGTATCCTTTATATGACTAAAAATCTTCCCTATGGTCTTGTCACAGCCGTCACAAGTTCTTGTGTTGCTGAGGACAACAGCAGCTGGGTGGGAACTGATGAAGCTATATTTTAAATAAGCACTTCTGGATTAGAAAGGTCAGTTTGGAAAATACTAGGTAAGGCATGAATATCTTGTTGCCATAGTGACAGGGTGAAACAAGTGGCACTGTGCGGATGTCTCAAGAAAACCGTGTTTCCTTTCTTTACCTTCCTTTCTTTAGTTTATGCACTTACAGAGCCTGAAATAATAGCTACCTTTATTTAAAAGGACTTACGTTCACACTTTCTTTTTGCTGATTCATAAGTGCATTTTGGTTTCATCTGACGTGTGTTTTGCTAAGGGTGGAGACAAGTATGTCTTCCTGCAGAAGAGAAGTGTTCCTTTTGTCTGGAGGTGAGACATGCACTGGTTGAGGTTGAACACTGATGAGTATGTGAGCCTAACAATGTGTGATTTATCCTGATGTACACAGTCCAGTTGTGTTTCCAACATTTTACTGAATGTTCTTTTGGGAAATCTCAGCCTAAATGCTGACATTTTTCTGGGCTTGACTATGTGGGTTAAATTCTCTGGAAAATAGCTAAAGCCTAGGAACTCATGTTACGATTATCACAACAGAATTTTACTGAAAAATTAGTATCGAAGAAGAGTTTTGCTTAGGTGAATAACCTGACATTGGTTCCTCACAAAGGGGCAGGCCCCTCTTTAAGGAGAGAGAATATTGTCTTTTGTTAAACATTTTTAAATAATTGTACATAGATTAGTAATGGCTAATGATTCCAATTTTGGAACAAGTAAGATTTGGGCTAGAGTAGGGTCTGAGTCCCAATCCCAGCTATTTTATAGCTTAGCTGTCTCCACTGTTCATAACTGAACGATCAGCAGCTCTCACACTCAACTCACCACGGACAGTTAGAATGAAAGCCAGGCCCTAAAACTGCCAAAGTCACTCCTTACTTACTGAGATTTGCAGTTATTTTTGAAGAAAATTTCACCACAGAATCTTTTCCTGCAGTAGCCCCAGCTCTTTTGTGTTGGCCGTGGGCACACACCACACACCGTTATCCATAGGGTAACTTCCTCAGGCCAGGACAGTGCTCCTTTTCCTGGGGGTTGTCGATCATCAAACCTCCCTGCAAGGTAACAGTATGCTATCTCTGGGCTGACAGGGCAGAGAGTCAAGACACTGGCCCAAATATCTCATGATATGATGAATCAAATACGCATCTAGTTTGAAGCTCAGAATATCAGTGTCTTCCAATTCAGCAACTGCTTTTTTTTTTTTAATCAAAATGATCATAGTATTGAGGAAATGATAAACAACATTGCAAATACTCATCATATAATAGTTTACATATAGTTAAACTATGTATTAGGGGCTAAAAGTACTGGAATTTTATAGAAGAAAATCCTCTTCCAATCTGAAAATGTCCCCTTGAATAAGAACCCTCTCTCCACAGCACTACTGAGTTTCAGATGATGTTCACGATACTGATATTCTGCTCACCCACCTCGTAGAGCACAGCAGCGCCTTTCACGTCATGGTTCAGACCCAGCCCCGTCCCTCTTGCTTCTTGACAGCTCTCGTTGGGTTAGTAGTGAAGACAGGCCCCACACGAGTTTCTTAGTGAGGTGATTTGGAGCTGTAGCATGCTTCCGGGACAGCTTTCCGGTTTCCAGCCAGCTTAAGGTGAAGGCTAATGGCACAGTTAGTGTGTGAATGTGTGATTTGCCAGGCCTGGGTTCAGAGCTCTGGTGAAGTGACTGTCATTGGTCACACACACGCACAATATGAACAGACTTTCCCAGACCTCTGCTAATATGGAACTTAAGGATACATTTCTCATGCAGCAAAACTTTGAGCTAAAAGAGTGGAAAGGAAAGGGAAAGTGTTGTTTTTAGCAGGTGAATCTCATGGTTCATGTGTAGCCTTTTATATAATCATCAGAAAATCAAATTGTGTGTGCTCAGCATTTGTGCTCTGAGTGATTGCAATCAATTGTAAGCCAATTACAATTTGTCTGGTCTTTACGGATGGAGAAAATTCTCCTTTCTAATCTCTTTAAGGTAGGAAGTGAAACTATTTCTAAGTCTGGAAGATAAACACAACTGAAAGGGGGCACAAACTGAGTACACGGATAATGGAAACTAATTGGATCTTGGACATTTTAATTCAATTTTTCATTAAAGAAATCTCTGAAACTTGTAAACAAATGTACAGACTTTGACTAGTTTGCCTAAATTTCTGATCTTAAGAGTTCCATCCTCATCCTGCTAAACAAACTCACTGTCCTGGTAGGAAGATTGCTGAGCTCAAGTTAGGAAATAAAATGGCTTCATTCAAAGGTCAGCTGCAATTGTGAAGCCAGAAGGTGAACAACAGCATCTTTGATGTGTGTCAACCTCAGCAGAGCTTCTTCAGGAGACCGAGGCTGCCCATTTCCTCATGCTGGGCACCATCACCTCCCCCAGATTTCAGAAGAGCTCATGCATGATGTGGAAGACCCCGGACATGAAGGAATGAGCCTGTGACCCATTTGTGCTTCAGCTGGATGAACTGAACTAGTCTATGATGGGAAAATTATCTCTTATGAAACTGGTCCTTGAAGCCAAAGATGCTGGAAACTCCCCAGCTACCAGGCTTCCTGGCGAAATACTGCCCTTGTGAAACACTTATTAGACGAAATGTTTTATTCTTGGCTCCTCCCAGGAATAAATGACCTTTATAAGCCCTCAATTTGCAACTGACAAAGGGACGAAATCACAACTTTTAAACATTCAAGTCCTATTCCAAGTGTTCATTACAAATTCTTTGCACAACTTTTCTTCCTGTTTTTTTTTTTTTTTCTTTTGGTAAGAATTAAACTTGTTCTTATAGCAGTTTTTGAAATAAATTGCTGGTTCAGAAGCTTAGGTTTTTTTGTCTGTGGTAGGACTACAGATAGGAAATGGCACCTAAACTAGAGAATGGCTCAGGGTCCTACATGTTTGCAGGTGACACTGAGGCTTGAATCAAGTAATCACGCCTAGCTCTGATTCTCTACAGGGATCTTTTCACCTCTCTGACCAGGGAAAATACAGCTGAGGAGAACTTACTACCACAGATTAACAATGAAATACATGGTTAGTAATTTGCTGTTGACATCTCAATGATTAATGTAGCATTACTCTGGACAAGTCCGGAGTCCAGAATATAGCTGCCCAGGTACTTCCCCTACTATTTTCATGTTTTAAAGAACCCTAGAAAAGATGATGTGGTTACTGCTTAAATCATGAAGAACTTGTAGGAGAAAATTATCTTTTCCTAACCTATCACTGGATTGTGGCTAAGACCCCTATCACAAAACGCATGTTGACAAGAAAAGAAGCACCTGATTTATTTAATACATGTTTCATGTGACAGGGGAGCCTTTAGAATCGAAAACTCTAAGAAACACAAGGAACTGCTTTTGTGATTATATTTGATGAAGCACTCAAATTGTGATTTTTTTCCTGGGGCTGTGGTCTGGTAAACGGGGCCTTGGCACGGCCAATTTGCTCAGACCCTGCCATGGCCGTGTCCTTGTTCCTTTCCGCAGGACACAGAAGACCCTCTGGGCTTTGAGTGGTAGATCACAGAACTCTTGATAGCCTGCTGCAGAGAAAGGCAAGAGAAGGTCAAGAAGCCTTGTGGCCTCTCCTGTTTTCTCAACACCAAGGTATTTGAGGTAGCAGGTCTTGAACCCCATTACGGCTTTTCTGCCATATTTATATGGGTCAGAATTATGAAAAAGAATAAACATTTGTGTCTCTCTTATGAAGTAGAAATGGTTCATACACACTGACTCTAGTCAGGATGAAGTATTTGTGGCCACACTGTGAAGTGACAGAACCACTGACTCAAACGCCAAGGGAAATACTGCTGTTTCTTTCCTGGTAAATTATCTCACATTCTTTGTGTTTTATCTAAATGTGCCCTTACTATACCAACACTTTCAAGTGAAATAACATAGTCAGTATTTTTAATTGAGTAAAGTAACTGCAGTATGGATCATCATTTCTTTGTGGTGTTTTGTATAGATTGTTCTATAGTAAACTCTAGTACACTTTATAACCTGGCCCCTCCCTGGAGTGTGTTTAATACATTGTGATACAGACATTCTCCTTCTTTCTTGCTATTGTAAAGAATTTACCATTAGGCCATGTTTTTTTCTTTGTTCAGAGGAGAAAACTCAGCAACACACGTTGAGAAATGTTTTTCAATCACATATGTGTCCTTGTTATTTTTAAAATCTGACCACCTTAGAGAGCAAGGTGAGAGAGCAACCTGCATAAAATCAGGGCTTTGCCCATGTAGCCCATGTATCAATCCTTCCCTGGAAGGTGTAATAATCAGAGGTGGTCCTCACCCTTGGGAGGAAGTCAAAGTCTTTTGATTTCCTTTTTCTTCCATGTGACTCAGTTTATTACTTAACTAGTATGACAAATGTAGCTTAATTTTTTTTCAAAAATGTATTATTACTAACGCAAAATGTGCTGGCGGCAGGAGTCATCGTCAGGGGAGATTTGAGAGCCCCCATCTTCCTCTTGGTCAGATGGAGTGATATTTAAGGAAGTAGTAATGAAGAGAATAATGAGATGATTCATGCTTTAGCGCGATGGCATTTTACTCTGATTTACTGGAAAGACACATTAATAAGCAGCCAATTGATTACAACTCGCAAATGTAGCTGTCAGGCTTCAAACTGTTTTTCCTCTATTTTACACTGAGAGCTAATCAGTCATGAAAACACAATAAAGATTAAAGGGAAAGTGTGTCTACAACATTAATGGTTGCCTGGATTTGAACAACAGTTCAAAAATGACAAAAAAAAAATAACAAGATCATGAGAAGAGATTACATGTCTACGTAGCACCACAAAGTCAGAGCTAATTCGGTAACTGTCATTCATGAATGCGACCGAGCTGTTGTACATCACGATCATCAGAAGATATTGTCCATAAGGGAACTGAAAGTACTCAGTTGTAGCTGGACTTTACCTGTTTTTTAAAAGTTATTGGTAATCCACATTTATGCGTGCAACATTTAGGTTAACAAAAACTCATGATGCAACTGTGCCCCCATGTGGCTACAGCTAAGTGTGAGAGAGAAAAAGCATTCCCAGAGTCAGGCTTAGAGGGTCCATCTTGGGGAGGGTTACTCCACCCTAAATTGACCATTGTCTCCTACTGTGAAAATTTAGTCATTTTAGTCAAAGTCATCCAACTTTCAAGTTCTCACAGCATCTTTATGAATTTTTGGTGTTCAGAAATCATACATTTTAACCTACATAACTCCTTTTGATTCTAAAGACACTCACATCAAAAGATTTATTTTTCTTCATGTTCATAGAATTTGGCTAAGTCAAGCCTGAGGAATTCTTGGCAAGTAACCTAAAATCCAAATTGTGGTCAAACAGAAAGAGAGATGAGGTGAAATATGTGTACTCAAGCAGATCTGCAGTGTGGAAAACTTATTTGCATGAAGACTGTTGTTACATATTTTGTTGCCATAGCATACTGGACATTTCTGATGAAAATGAGAGATTCCATGTAATTTGAAACTCTTTTTTCAAAGTGCTTCTTTGCAGAGTTGGCAGCTGCCATACTGTTTGGATATGGAGGTGTTGTTGCCCAGGTACTTGCTCTCTTCGCTGATCTCTCTAATGCCAAGTCCCAGGGTTCAAAGTCTTCCCTGAAGTTCCTGGGGATCAGCTGTTAGCAGTCCCTTCAGAACCAAGCGTATGCCAGGTCCGGTCTCCCCGACATGCTATGGCTGCAGTAGGCCCACAAGCCAGGCGTGTGAAAAGTGTCGGCACGAGACAGAGGCACTTTCTGAGTTGGGTAGAAAACTTCCAACCACAGAGAGGAAAAATGTTGTATGTCTGAGCAAGATTCATTTTTATTTGCTTGAATGTCTTTCATTTGTTTGAACATGTGAAGGAGCAGTTGAGAACTACAGTTTTCTATGTAAGATGTTATTCTGAAAAATCTATCTGTTCATCCCTCTGTCCACCCATCCATCCATCTGTCCATCTGTCTGTGCTGCTGAGACTGTACTCAGGGCTTTGTGCATGCGAGGCTAGCACTGCACTATGTACCAGCTCCTTTGGGATTTGTTAAAAGCAAAGGCGTCGACTGTGCCATGAGGAGATGGGATTTTCAGCTAGAGTTGGCATTTCAGCTTCAAGCAACTTTAGCATTGCTCTTCAACATGGAAATTTCTTTGAGTGAAAGCAAATCTCCCTTTATTTTAATTTTGTTACTGTCTCCATTAAGTCAAAACTCGATGCATCTACTCCAACTTTTCACATTGAAAATTTAGAAAGCGAAACGGAAAATTTAACTTTTAAAGATTGCTATCATAAAATAGACAGTACGTCATTTTTTTATCTCTGCTGAAAATTCTCTAAAATTTATTGTTTAGCAGGGTAGTATTTTTAATTGTGAAGAAAAGATGTTTATATCTTGAATCATAAAATCAGAAGGAAATTTTTTAAAACTTCTTAGAGAATCTAACTGATTTGCATTTTTTGGTTTGGTCATTTAGTATTATTTCTAAAGTCCCCACAGGACAGTACTTCATAAAGTACACACACTCTTGCCATTTTTTACAGATATGGTTTACAGTGTGAATTTTGTAGTGTTGAAAGGTAAGCTGAGCACTTTCTTCCTACCCTGTCTGTTTAAACGAGGAATAGGCTTTAAATGAGCGTAAAGATTGACCTCAAGGCAGGTGTGGTATCCTGGGTGGTGGTCCCAGCTGTTTGGGGAGATGAGAGGGGGAGACTATGAGCTCAGAGTCAGACTGGACAATGAAGAAGGACCTGTCTCAAACAAAATTAAGCAATGTCTAAATGACTGTCATATCAATAATTCAAATTATATGTTTTTATCACTGATAGAAAAAACAAGTTACAGGGCAGGAGGGAGAAGGGAGAACAGAGGTGAGAGAAAGCTGTACGCAGTGGTGAGCACCCGCCTGCCGTGCGGAGGCCCAGGCACCCGTCCAGCAAAAGTGAACAAACAGCATAAATCTCTCCAAGAAGGAGACTGGTACTTGGAGTCATAGTGTGACATCTCACAGGGTCAAACGTGCCCTTGCAAAGTGCTGGCTCGGAACCCCACTGACTGGTTCCCAGCGCATGACGCCCCCTGCTGCCTAAGCTTGGGGATAGCTTGTGCTTCCCTGTGCTGGGTGCCCTGGGCTTCTCCATTATGGTCTACAAAGCGATTGAAAAGTAACTTTGAATAGACCCTATCTCTCATTTGGCTGTATTTTTAATCTTTTAAAATTATTTTTGGGAAAAGCCATAGGCACTCTTGTGAAAATTATTTATCAGGTGAAGACCATTCTCACCTGTTGAGGCCGAAGTCCACCACCACCACAGATTGGCAGGTTGCTCATTAGCTTCCTGACATCTCACTTAGCTTTAAAAATCTAATTACATTTCTCTTAAGAGTTGTTATAGATAGTATATTTTAACTAATAGGCTGACTTACCTATTACCACTCACCTGGATAGAAGGGTAAATGACATCGAGCCTTAAGAGTATATTTTGGAAACAGTGGACACTTTGACACACACACACACACACACACACACACACACACACACACACACACACACACACACATATCGTCTTCTATCTCCATAAAAAACATGAATTAATTTATAAGGTGACAATTTAGCTTTGCAAAAATTGGCCTATTAAAAATATCATATTTAGAAGTACTTTAAGTGCTAATAAAGAAACTCATATTATCTTCTAAAAAATCTCTTATTTTCTTATTCCTACTTAATAATGTTGTACATCACTATGGAATAAAAAGTAAGAAATAATGTTTCCAATGAAGACTGTCACCTAGGTGGTTGGCTCAGCCTTACACAGTATGTGTAGCCATAATCTTTCTTCAAGAAAGTGGAAAAGGTATATTATTAAAGTTTTCAACTACAAGGATAACATTGGCTTTAAGGATTTCTAAGGACAAAATGCAGCAGATAAAATCATACATATTTATTTTGTACATCTAATTATTCTTCAACCAGATCATGTAGAGTGAAAACTTCACTCACAAGTGCTAATTTGTGGTGTAATTGATCAATAATCATATAGATGTATAACTGACCAATAAAATGCTGAGATCATCCTCAGAAAAATCTGTCCATGTAGATTTGATGATATTGTCAGAGAAAATGAACACCTCTTAAAATCTGGCTTATGGAAATGATAGGGAATGCTTTGCTTTTTCATTAATCCATGATGAAAAAAATAAGTCACTTATAGAAGTTTATTTCCAAGAAAATTCAATATCACTGACATCTACTGTTACAGTCTCCAGATTACATCAGTGTTTACATCTGATGACCTCAGAGACCCTGTCCTCTGTGTGACAGAGAAGCTGGAACTTGTCTGGATGCAACTGATAATAACATTAACATTTTTGGAGGGAGACTCATTTACAATGCAAGTTATAGTTCTATATAAGTTAATATCTATTCAAACTGGTGACATAGTTTCCTTTCTTCTCTACCTTGAAAAGACTACTTGAGCAAGGACAAAAAGGAAAGGACTACTTAGAAAAGCCCACAGTCTTTCAGGTTCTCTTTGATGATTATATCTGTCACGGCATCAAACACAAACTTGACGTTCTGTGTGTCCGTCGCACAGGTCATGTGGCAATAAATCTCCTTGTCTTCTTTCTTCAAGTTTAGGTCTAGAAACTGGTTCTTGATATAGGCACTGGCATCCTCAAAGGTATTTGGGCCTTGAGAGCAAAGTTTTAGGGAAGAAAACATTACCAGCATGCTACAAACAGCGGAAATACAAATATTATCAGTAAGTTTGGGGATCTCGCTTTGCATACTGCAATTTAAAGTATCAACTATTACAAAATTAAAATGGTGAAAGTCAGTTCTCAGGGACTTACACAGTGCACTTGGTGCTGCTCACGTCCTGGGGTCCTGGGGCTACAATTTACCTCTGCACCGGACACCTCCTAAGACACAGGCATACCCAAAGATTTGCACAGTGAGCAAACAGATGTGCAGACACAGTGGGTGGTGTTTGTTAAGCTCCTGTGGAAGTGTGTGTGTGTAACATGGGCAGAAAGAGAGCAAATGGAAACAGGAGATGGTGAGATGGCTGAAGGAGGCAGTGAGTGCTTAAGTGGGACCTGGAGAGAGGTTTTAGAGTAGAGAGACAAAAAAATCTGGCCAAAAGCCAGAGAGAGCGAGGGAAATGGCCTATCTCCCCAGGCTGGAAGGACTCAGTGGGGGGAACTGATGACTTTTGTATATGAGCTGAGGGAGGCAGAGAACAGGGGAAGCCGGGCGGACTGTGGGCTGTTACAGACCACACAGAGCAGCTCGCAGGTCCAGCAGCGGAGCCCTCGACTGAGGACTGAGTAGAGCTGAACACGAGCAAAGAGGTGCTTGAGGAAAGGCCAACAGCAGAATGTGCAGCAGTTCAACTGAGTAAAAGAAGAGATAAAATAGGTCATAAAATACCGCACAGCAGAAGGCGACATACTGATTGGCTTTATCTGAGACTATGTTTCATGATAACTTGAAGTAGAAACAAGCACAAAAGTTTTCCGAGATTTCTGCCTCATTTTACTGTTCAGAGGAGTAAAATTCTGTGAGGAACAGTCTTCAAAACCATAAAACAAGATGGACTGGAGGCGTAGTCAGTGGTAGAGTACTCGCTTAGCGTGAATATAGCTTGCATTTAATTCCCAGCCCTGAAAAAATATTAAAATGTAGAAGTAAAAACATAACCTGGCTAAAATCCAAAACACTGGAAAAAGAGGTCAACAGAGTATGGAATCACAGGAATTCTTACTCATTGCCCTTGGGACAACAAAATGGAACTTGGACTTTGAAGGCAGGTTTGTAGCTGCCTACTCAGTGAAATACAGTGCTACTGTGCAGTTCAGTGGTGGTCGCGCTGGCTATTTACTTAGAAAGTTATGACCACCCAAAAGCCCATACATCCTTTATAGCAGCTTTTAAGAATTATTACCAAAAAAGTGGAATCAACCAAAATGTCTCTCAATAGGTAAAAAGATAAACTGTAGCTAGTTTATGGAATGTACTATTACTAAGAAGCAAACAGAAATGAGTTTTCAATTCATCAAAAAGAAAGAAATGCATTGCAAAGACAAAGAACACAGGAAATTTAATTGGAAGAGAAAAAAGCCAATAGGAAAATTCTACACGTGTAGTACAGTATTCTTGGAAAGCCACAGTGATAGAAGCAATGAAAAAGATCAGTGGCTACAGGGGCCCCAGGGGAGGAAGAAGCAGAAACACTTGGAGTCCAGCCTTCCTAGGGCAGCAGGCATGTCCTGCTACGCGTGGCCATTCCCTTCTCAGGACCTGAGACACCCCCAAGCCTGTGTGTTAAGGGCCCACTCCCCAGCTTGGGGATCAGTCCCACGGGATGGTGGGATTTGAAGAGGTGCTCCTATCACTGAGAGTGTTCCCACATGGCGCTGAGGCTCCTGCTGCCTTGCTCTCTCTTTCACTTTGGCTGCCAAGGAGTGACCAGCTCCCCTGTATTAGCCTCTTTGCCACTGATCCAAGGCCAGTTGACCATGACTGACATCTCTAAGACTGAGAGCAAAGAACCCCTTTCTCTTTATAATTTGCTTTATCTCAAGCATTTGCTACAATAACAGAAAACTGGTTCACCTAGGTGGATGCATGATAGGTGTTTGGCAAAACACACAGAACTGTGCAATGCAACAGGAGAACATGGTGAGCTCTGGACTTCACTCAGTAACACGGTGATGTCGAGGCATCTGCACAACAGTTAGAGTTGGCAGAGAACTGTGGGGGTGAGAGGAGCGTGTGGGAACTCTGGGCACTCTGTCCCAGGAGCTCACTTCTCTGCAAACTCAATGCTACTCTGAGAAGCTCTGCTTTCAAATAGATATAGATATGTTTGTCTGTGTTACTTATGTCTGTGCATAGTTTATAATATTAAACTGAAAATCATACTTGTACTAAAGCACATGATAGAGCTATAAATGTATAAATAAATTTATAACTATATAATGATGACATAGCATTAGTTGTAGATTAACTAGCACAGATATCTGTTTTTGATAACATCTTACTCCCCATACATCTGGGCCATCCCACACATTTAAAAGCTGTGATGAACAAGTGGATGGACAGTCTTGCTTACGTCACACATATTTTCATCTCGTATGATTTCATTAACCTCGCAATACCCCACTGTGCATGAAAACAAAACTTTGTCACTGAAGGAAAGTAGCACTTCTGTAGAATTTTTCAGGTTCTCACTGATTAACAGGATTGGAATGGAAATCCTGGGTCATAGGGCAAGCCTGACAAAGAAAACATTATAGTACTACTCTCAAGTTCATTTTATTGTCTTTCTGCAACAATTTAGATAGTGAAAAGCTGAGTTTTTTCAAATATAGCACTGTACATTTTCATTATGATGTAGATTAAAAATGCTTATCTGAAATAAAAGTTATATTCCTATTACTCTGTCAAAGATAACACAGTTTGCAGTGCCTCTTGGGGCCTTATTTAGCTCTGCATAAGCTTTTCCTTTGTTGAGCAGGGATTTGCCACCCTGTAAGTAGCACAGAGAATATCTCTCCTCTGTATCAGACTGTTTTCAGGGTGGACCGTGAGCACGTTTCACTATGATCCCATGACTCATCCCCACAGATGTGAAGGGTCAGATGCAGATAGGAGGCTTATGCCTAGATAACAGTTAACCATCTCAGAATCAAAGACTCTCACCAGTGTATTCTGGAAAGCAGATGCTCAGGTGCACCTTGTTGACTTTCTCTTGAAATAGGTCTTTTTTGTTGAGAAAAAGCACGATGGAAGTAGATGCGAAGTACTTGTGGTTGCAGATGCTATTGAACAGGTGGAGGCTTTCATGCATTCTGTTCTGGTAGAAGGATAAGGGTGGGTAGATTGAGTATTCATAGGACATGAGACTTGGACACACAAACAAGCTCTGAGAAGCACCGACCACCTGGGGGAACTTCCCTGAACTGGGAAGGGTGTGCGTGCTCTGGGACAGCATGGATGTTTGGCTCTTGCTTCCCTCTTAGACTCACCACTTCCTCGTCTTCCACGAGGACCATATCATAGGCACTGAGCGCAGCACAGAAGATGATGCAGGTGACACCTTCGAAGCAGTGGATCCATTTCTTCCTCTCTGATCTCTGTCCACCTACATCAAACATTCTTCAAAACATCAAGCAAAAAGTGAGTCAAGCAAAGACCCTCCAAAATTCACATAAAGATTAACATTAAAAATTATAGACGGGTGCTCCTACATCCTAGAAAGAGATTCTTTTGATTTCTACTGATTACAAAATATTCTGTCAACTTGGAACTGAAGGACTACAAAAAAGGAGAAAATGTCATAGTCTTTAAAAAACTCTCTATGTGGAGTCGAGTAAAATACATTCCACACTCACTTTGAGCATCTGGAAAACGTAAAGTTTCGAGTTTTAAGAAAAAAATGCATTGACCTCGAAGTTTCTGATCAAAGTTTGTATACATCTCTAAATGAGAGACACTGAGGGAAGATGGGACACCTCTGTTGCTGAATGTTACAGAAGAGCAATGACTCTCTCTCTATTCTTAGCTACGTTTATTTATTCAAACAGTGACGGTTTGTCCTCTCTGCAGATGATGTACCACATCTGTTTACGTAAAGATGAAAAGATAGGATCTATCTTCAAAGAGATTGTTGCCCGGCAGACAGAAAAACAAGCAGGTCATTGTAACATTAAGTGATAAATACTGGGATAAACAAGAATGTGGAAAGGTTTATGCCTACCCGAGGGACCTGAAGGTCTGCTCTTCCCTCAGCCTTTGTGTTCCGTAAAAGGCAGCATGAAGCTCACTAGGCAGCAGCTCATCTCACACCTCCCTCCTTTTCTCCCCAGGAACGAATCATTGCAACACCATCTCTGTGCAACCGTTTTTTTGGCCCCCTCTCCTTTCTCAGAGGCCCACGGCCTGGAGTCTTACTGGTTTCCCTATTCCTACTCTGACAACCTTGGAACATCTTGTGGAACTCAGAATTTGGTCTTAATGATCTTTACTTAGTGTTTTAATGAACCACAGAGAGACTCTCTGACGCTCTTTCTGCTCGCAGCCCTTCAGCGAGTTCTCTTTCCCTTGCGATGGCTCAGGAGATGTCAGATTGTGGGCCCGCCACCCTGTCCAAGCCCTCAAGCGCTGCTCTCTCCCTTTCGCATCCTTTGGCAGAATCTCCTGGCTGTTTTTAAATCCTCTTCATGTCTAATATCTATTCACCTGTCTAGTACAGCAGCAGATTCTGAGAGAAGGGACTCTATCTTAGTAACTCTCCTGTTTCCAGGGTCTGGCACCAGGCCTGGCCCTTCACAGACATACACAGATGAGTAACATTCCTTGTGCTGCTTTCTCCTCCGTGCCTTGAGCTGGCTGCTTTACGATGCCCACCCCTCCACATACAGTCAGTGTGCATTCACTATAAGCGATTTGTGGTTTCTTTTCCCTAAGGTTTCATTGCAGGACTTATAATAAGACTTCTCAGATTCACTGAGTATCTTTGCAGATGTCGCTAGCCTTGTAGGCACTTAGGGAAGTTTATTCCAGGTCTGGTTCAACTTTATGGCTAGAATCTGGTGTAGCTCAACATTTTTTTTTTTTTTTAAATTTCAGGGATCTTTTGGTCTCTAGAAGTTTGATTTTGCAAGAACTATGCAAGATTGCCTCATTTCACAGTAGGATAAAGGAAAAACTTCTTATAATATTGATAGCAATGGCTAAGAGTTTGGTAGTTATATAGTTTGCAAAGTTACATTCAGTGCCAATAAAGAGCATTACCTGTGCTGCTAACCAGATGCTCTGCAGTTTCAGACTTGAAAAATGAATGAAGAAAAGGAACATAAATTTATTTTTAAGATTATATTATGTGAAAATAAACCAATACATTTATTTTTAAGAGTCAATTTCCCAAAGAAGCAAGATAATATATATGTATTCTTATCAGACTTTCACACTTTTAATCAAATATTTTGTTGATTTATAAAAAGAACCCTTAGGTTTCTTTCTTTCTTTTTGAGACTTTTCAAAAACACTTTCATTTGTTCCTTTATTGAAATTATTCTGAATCATAAAATGTGGGAGAAATGGAAGCAATTAAAATCATACTTTGATTCTCTTCTTAAATTCTCCTATCACCAAATTTTAATAAATTTATTTAAATATATTTCAGGGTTTAGTATTTGTCAAATATATAATAAGACTTTATATCAAGTAATTTGTTTGAACCTCACTATGAATGTATAATGTTGGTATGATTACATTTCTTATTTTTCAAATGCCACTTAAGCAGTTTACCTTAGGTTCACTAATGTAATTAACGCTGTTGAGGCTGCAGTGACCCAGGCACCACGATGGGTTCTATGGATGCGGGAGTGGTGCGATGGAAGTTGCTAGCACCTGAGACAGGAAGCTACTTACTTCGAAGAGAGGTTTCACATGGCACCAGTGCCTATAATCCGTTCTCACACTCTTACTAAGGGACTGGGTTATCTTTGCTGTGCTGTTCAAAGGTCAGATGAGTGTTTTCTTGTGTGCTGCCCTGGACGTCATGGGGAAAAGTTTCAAACTCCACAATTCTGAGAGGCTGTGAACATTCTTTTAATGAAGATAATGTGGACTTATTCTCTGTAGGAAAGTTAATATACCATGAATCACTAGTATTTGTTGACAAATAAATATTATGTTGTGACTGTATAATGTTGCAGCTACAGAACCAGGGTGAAGGTGACAGAAGGAGCGGGGATTTGTCCTGGGAGAGCCTCATGCCCACTTTCTGTGCAGAGAAAGGGCTCAGTGTAGGATGCAGACCCCAGAACAGGTCGGCCAAGTTTGCTCAGCTAGGCAGGACATACATGTACCCTGTAAGCACTTGTCTGCGAGTCCCCTTTTATTGTTTTTTTATGCTCAGCTATTTATATTTTCAATCACATTATATTCAAATCTTTTAAAAAATCCTTCTTTTCAGGTGATTTTGAATACCAGCTTAAATGTTCTGCATGGTAACCATGTGTCACCCCAGAGAAAAAAATGCTTTTTCACCTGTGTAATAGTTTCTGATATACTTCTTTTCCATTTGGTTTTCCTCTAAGAAAAGCATCATCAAGATTCAGAAATTCAAATGTATGGATTCTAGAGTAGATAAAGTTCCTGAAGATAAGGAAAGAGGAACTTTAAAACCCCCTCCACATTTATTTTCTATGATACAATGCTGTCAGATAGATTTCCCAAACTGAAATATCTGTCTAACTTCTGAGGTGATATTAAAGTGTAAGCGAGCTCAACCATCCATTGCTACCCTCATGTTCCCCGATGATTTTTTTCTTTGTAGTCTGCAAGAAATCAGGCATTAGAGGTTGCTTTTCTCTACTCCTTTTCCAGTACATATAAATAAATGTGGAAAGTAATAGCAGTGAGAATAATACCTGAGAGCCACATAAAGTCTATCCAAAGTTTTCTTTTTCTTTGCTCCTCAGAGCAATTCTTTGGGGTAGAAGAAGAGAAGGGACTGAAGCTTTGGGAAACTTCGTGTTGTGTCTCTGAACTCACAGTTCCTGAGAAGTAGGACTTACACAATAGGCCCCTGAGCTCAGTGTTTTTCTCCAGAGTGAGCTGTGTCCATTGCCCAGCTGCTGATAAGCTTAGCTTGTCTCCGGGACTTTCCAGCCACCATTCGCATTGATAAGGTGGTACTGGGCAGCCTCGTGGATGGCATGTTTATCGCCCCATCTATGACTCACTTGATACATACTATCTTTTTCTCTACAGATTAGAGCAAGAGACATAGTCTGGGGCACACTGAGTGCTCCTCGTGCTGCCCTCCTGCTGTTGTTGGACCAAAGTGCTCATTAGTAAAGAGCGCCGTGGCCAGAGCTGTGCTCTCGCAGTGCTTCTCCTGGGCACCATGTTAGCGCTAAGAAAAGTGGAGTTTTGTTACGGTGATTGCAGTAATTGATTTCTGATATACTTCTTTTCCATTTGGTTTTCCTCTAAATTTTTTATTCCCTTCTGTAGACAGGGTCTCAGTATACAGCTCAGGCTGGCCTTAAACTCACTCTATAGCCCAGGCTGAACTCAGACTAATAGTGTTCCTCCTGCTTCAGCCTCTCCAGGGTTGATATTATAGGCTTAAACCATCATGCCCAAGTTACACCAATATTATAGAATTATGTAATATTATAATCTATTAATTAAAACCCTTCTCACAATTATTTACTTATGTATGATGATAGAAGTATACTTACATATTAAGAGAAAACCAGAAGAAATAAAAATTCACCATGGCCCTTTTATGCAAAACAAAATTAAAACCAGATAAAAATGTATCTATTTGCTTGCCTGCATGTTTATGATCAAACATGATGGACATTAATTGAAATGGACATTAATCTAATGGATATGTTTCAATATTAGTCTGTCTATGTAATCCCCAGAACTTTTAGGGTGTCAGGTGGAATTTATAGTCTTAATTTTGTGTATTTTCTTATTTTGGTTAGCTATTGGGAGGAAAAGTCATTACGTTTCCTTTTTAGATATGTTATTTAAATTGTATATGATTCTTAAAATTAACACAAGCTTTAAAAATGATTAGGATGTAGCTAGAAATTAATAGTCTTCATGTTTCAGTGAGAGCTGGTTTGACAATGTGTTCAATCGCATGTGGCCTTAATATAGGACATGGATCTATAACTTTACACATGACCCAGTGCAGTGAGGCTCACTGATGTCTTGGCAGTAACTCTGAGTAGGATGTTGGGTTATAACAAATGCTCACTGGCTGAGCAGTTCTGAACCACTGGCTTTGTCAGACTTGGAGTAACTTCTACTGACAGCAGCTTGCCCAGCAGCAAGTGCCATGGCCACGTGGTCAGAGGGCACCAGCTTGTGAGACCTGCCCTCTGCCTAGATCCGAAAGTAGAGTGGCATGGACTTTTACAGACACCAAGATCATTCACACCAGGTTGTCTACATCCTGTTCTACAGCATGCCTTAAAAGGGCCAAGAAAACAACACAAAGGACTTAGACTTCCTAAACTTCATAACTCTCAATACTGTTTCACAGTCACCTGCTTTCTACTGAATAGGTGGCCATATGCCTTTGTCATCAGAATGGCTCACTCGAGGATTCTCTGGTTATTGTGGACTGGAATGCAAGGAGTCCCTAAAACAGAATTCGCTCCTAGCGTGAATCAAATTTCTATCCTATATTATTTAAGTGATGTTAATCATGAACATTTTAAAACACAGACATGACATTCATGTGATGTAGCCAAGAAAAGCAAATCTGGGTGGAGATACAGCTGCTGTGGAGACCGCAGTGTCTCTCCTGTGCTAAAGTGGCACAGCCATGCAAACAGTCAGGGTGAGGACATCGGCCTCACCCACTACCACTTCCTGTCCCAGCTCTACTCTGGCCACCTCGAAAGTGGTTGTGGTAAATTCAGTAAACTTAAGTTCTATATTGTAATAGTTACTAACCTTTCTCCTCTGGTTCTGTAGAGTTCAAAGTGCTTTTAAACTCTTTAAATGTTTCTTTCTTAATCATGGAACATTTAAGGAGAAAACGCCTTCTCTACAACTGTTTGCTAGTATTTTGCTTTTGGGAATCTTTCTTCAGCCATAGGATAACAGGACTCAGACCTGAAGTTTCCACTTACATAGAACTATGTGCGTTTGCAAAAATAATTTCTCAGTTCACATGGGAGCTGTGGTTTGATAAGGACTCTGCAGTAATTAATTTTATCAGGTCTGATGAGAACAGTAAGTAATTTCCATTAAGTTGGAGACACACTAATTTGGTGGAGAGGATCTTTCATTTTGCTCTTCCTACTTAAAATTCTAGAGCACTCTCCTGCACTATGTAGATTATTCAGTTTGGAGAGATGATTTGTGCAACATGAAAACAAGTCAATGCTAATATATACTTTAGCACTTGAACTGGTGAGAAGTTGGAAGTATATTATCCTTTTAATTTCTAGTTTAAAACACAGAACTTTATACCAGAAAAGCTTGTGCACAATCAGACAACTCTGCGCAGCCCTTGAAAGAAAGATGATTCAACTGTGAGAATCTGTTAAGTGATTATTATATCTCAGTTGATATAACATAAGATAAAAATACTTTTATCCAAATGTGGTGATGTGTTCCCTCAGTCCCAGCACTCAGGAGGCTGAAGTAGGAAGATAATGAGTTCAAGGCCAGCCCGAGCTCCTAACAAGCCCTATCTTGGTGGAAAAACCACAAAAATATTTTCAAATTACCTAAAATAGCTCTTTAAGGAAAAAGAAAATGACTTAAAACTCACACAGACCTCCACCGCAGTCTGTCACTCTGTCCTGGCCAGTGAAGGCCCTCCCTTCACATTTCCCCAGCTCCGCCTTCCCCAACACCAGTCCTACAGCACAGAGAAATCTTGACAAGACAGGAGTTGGTGCAGACCTCTCTTTCAGTACCCTGCCCAGGCAGCTGGAGTTAAGGGTTACGAGCAACAGGGATGGAGAACAGTGGCCAAGGTAATAGATGAGAAGGTCCTCCCTGTCTGGGCCCAGGGTGGGATGCTTCAGATACAGTGGGAGCCATTTCAAATTGGGGTGGCCAAGAGCACACAGCAGGGTGACTTCACAGTGACCCTTTCTGAGAAGTGCTGAATAGGCCAGTGTCATGGAGAGTGCTCAAGGCGACGATCTTTTAGGCCTTTGGTAGGTGGCATTTATTATATTATGTGAGAAATCAGTTGCCCAACTCTCCACTAAGACTTTGCCATACATGGAAGAGGTGGGTGTCACCCGCTGCTGCTTCTCACAGACTGCGGTGTGCACCCTGCACCGCTGCCCGGGAGGCCCACCCTGCGCTCTCCTCAGCCTTTAGTCAGGAATTGGAAAGGCAACAGACGAGCACTATGGAGAAGGGAGTGTATGGAAAATGTAGACTACGATGTCAGATCACGGTGGGCAGAGAAGAGAAGCAGTAGACACTGGCTCCCAGGACAACAGTAGAAAGCAGGTCAGTGACCAGTACTTTCCAGAAAGTGTTTACCACAGAGCAACCAGGCAATGCTGGAACCAGCCTGCTAGGACCTCTGGTGAGGATGCGGACGAGTTCATGTGTGTTGTTTGACCTTTGGCTTATCTTTCTGAAAGCTCTCTCTATCTGGGCTTGAAATTTAGTGTGTATTTTGAAGAGATTGCTTTCAGATTAATTGAAAACATCCTGTCCATATAGTAACTACACTAATTAGACATTATAACCAGTTTTCATCCTTTAAAAATAATCCAAAGCTTTCATCCCACTGAAACAAATTTTATGTTATTAATTATCAATCTCTTACTGTTCCTCACAAGTGGCCATAAATAATTGATAACAGCTTTCCCCCAATTTTCGAACTCTTTAAAAATGTTTCCACTACTAAATTCATGAATCGCCTTCTTATGTTGGTATCAACTTTTTACATTCCTGAAGAATGTAGGTAGACTTTGTTAATAATGACTAATATTCCACTCTTTCTCAAGCCAGACAGAGAGAGAGATGATCAAAGTATATTTCTAACACCACAATCTGGGTTTTTATTCTTTACAGGATCAGGGTGAATTCATGGTAGAATTTCAGGGAAGAACTTGTGAATGCAAGAGCAAGGAAAAATAAGGCTACAAAATATGCTTTGTTATTCTAATAAATAGCCACATGGTATTCAAATCATTCTCCTTTTAATTATTTGCATTTTTAAGTTAAGGAAAAAGATTTGACACAAATTTTTCACACAAACAGAAGTCAAGAAGGCAAGGAAATAGGATCCCTGGCACCTGCTAAGTGTTATTTAAATATATTTCCCTTTTGAAATCCAAAGTTCAACCTCATTTTTAAATCTGAGGAAACCAAAATCAAGGCCTCACTTGCTCAAGGCAGGCTGTGTTCAGCCTGGGAGGCAGGAGAGCCTGGGTGATCAGCAAGTGGCCTGGCGTGGGCCACAGCAGCGCTGCACCTGCCCAGGTCCGGGCTGCTCCTACCCATGGGCTGCGGTCGGTGCCCGCTTCTGACCAGACATAGAAAAGGCATTCGATCCTACCTGAAGTGCAAGTCTTTAAAGGAGAACTGAGTTTCAATGATTCCAGTCGTCTTCACCCGAGAATGCAGAACATCTTGCTCGTTCGGCACATACCCGGGAGCAGCTATTCTGTCTAAATCATTGAGGTAGCTGAGAAAAACAAAAAGGATTTTGATATTTAAGTTTGCCTTTGAGGACATGAGGGCTCAGCACAAGTGAACTTTTAGTTTAGAGCCTTATAAGAAAGGCAAACTCCAGACCAGTACTTTTCCTGTTTTGTTGCCAGAATGGTAAGTTTGGGGGCTGGGATTTTTTTAGTGAGCAGAAGCACAAATGTGCCTCAGATCATGCACTGGGGCCCCTGTTTGTGAGTCAATCCATGCTGCCTCAGTCTGTGTTTCGGGAGACATGTGTGATATGCATGCTGAGATGTGCATAGCAGCAGGAAAGAAAATGTCTCCACATGGCCTGGGACTCATACACATAGAAGCCAAGCTACAAGTCCTACTCATTTAGTGTGCACCTTTAGATACATAGTGGGCTGTTGACCTGGCTTGCAGTGCTGGTCCCTGGACTGTTGCAGAATTCTGTAATTTGAATTTACCCACTTTAGGTTTGAAGAGGGTGACTGGCTTAATACTCAAACTCCGTGTTTGCAGAAGTCTCTCTGTCTAGGACTAAGGACCCTGCTGACATCCAAGTGCTTGATAACGGAAGTGTCCTGCGTCTCAGGCTGCTCCTCAGTGGGCCTAGGCCCTGACAATGCAGAGCACCTCGACCCAGCATTTCTGGGGCACAGAGTGAAAGCACTGGGTCACCCTGCCTCCTGCCCTCAGCTCCTCTGGTGGTTTTTTTAGACCTTCTGAAGATGAACCCCTCATCTGATCGGGCTGAGCAGTAATGCCTTCATCCTCACTGGCCCTCGAGGTGGTGAGGAGCAGAAACAGGTCAAGGAAGGTGTGTTTTCTACACAGTCTATTAGATCTGTGGAAGGAAACTGCTCTAGGCTTTTTGCTCCTTGAAACCAAATAGGTCTATAAACCAAAAGCCAAGTGTTCTGTTGCTGAATTTTCTTCAAAAACTATTATTCTGAACTTTTGATACTAAAGTTAGTAGCTGGCAATATGGCTGTTCCTGTAAATAATTTTAGATATGAATAACAGCAGCATTTTAATGTCCTTTGACAAATATGATCATTATGCTGACCCACGAGTCCATAGCTCAAAGAAAAATAAAGGCTGATGAAGGTCCACTGGTGAGAATCGAGAGTCGGTGGAACAGTAGTTTCTCTAGAAGTTGAATTTTTCCAGAATTTAAATTAAAGAACTGTTGTGCCTCAGCATCTATAATAACACCTTAAAAACACTGATGTAATTTTTGTCATTAAAAACTAACTTCAAGAGCAATATAGTAATCCATTCCTTCAGGATCTTTTCATTTTTAACCTGGAATAAGTCAAGAATGGGATGTGGTCCAGAGAGATTTTTGGCCAAGTGCAAAATTAATAAGTGAATAAATAAATAAGTAAACATCACATCTCAGAAACGTCAAAAGTATCGCCATTGTTTTATTTCAGTAAAGATTATTTTAAAGGAAGAGAATGATACAACAGAATAGAAATGTGTCAGAGAAATTATTGGCAAAAGCTTGCTAGTATTTTAAAATGTAATTCCTTTCTCTAGTCAAGGAAGCTAATCTCTGAATTTTGTTTTGTCTTAAGACTGTATACACTACAGACATATTATTGGTCAGTCAGTTCATGACTGAGTAAAAACAAATACACATGTCTATCAAAGTAGGAATTAATGATAGGTAAATAAAAGCTTTGGCGCACACATTTTCATGCAATTTTATTTGTGTATATAATGATTTCAGGAAAAGCAGAGGCTTTCACAGACTGATGAGGATTCAAAATGCTTATTTTCATAAACAAATATGAGATTTGAGTGTTCAAAACTGTAGTCCAAAGCTGAGACCCAAAACCATTAATATACATAATTTAATTCACTTTAATATGTTTGACTCTTTTTCCAACTATATAAAATCAATACTGCACCTGTCAAATAGAAGTCCTTGCTAACCTCAAAAGCATGTGAAATTTAACAGTAGGTGAGCCTGCCCGGCAAACCCTGCAGTCCTAGTCAGCCTTCCTGGCCAGCTTGGCCTGTCTTTTGTGGAATCTCAGGAGCTCCTCACTTTGCCCACAACGCCATTTCTTTCCTTCTCTCTCTTTATACTGCACTTTTAGTTAAAAACATGAAAAGTCTCTGCATTATATAACAAATACTTCACTTTGACCAATAAGCTAATAAATAAATACAAATCATAATGACCTTTGTCTAGATAATGTATTTCAAATATGGAACTAATATACTATGTAAATTTTTATTTAGTTTTATAATATGAATGTAATTCAATATCTGTTTTAGAAAAAATTTATTCTTAATTTTTGGAAGCAAGCAAGGTTTATTCAACAATTTTTCTTAGGAAGCATTTATTTAATTTGTCTATGAGGAAACTTCTAAGAAGGAAAAAATGTTAATATTTTAACTTTCTGGTTTATATGTGAAATATTTCTGAGAACCCTTCGAGTGGTAAGAATTGGTATATTTTATTGAGGATTTATCAAAAGACTATATTTAAAATTTTTATACATTCACACACAAGGACAGACATAGATATTTATCTGAAACAGATATTTAGATTACAGTTCACTCGTGTGTAGGTGCCTGCAGGCATATACTGGTGGAATGGATGACTTGCAAAGAGAAAATTGTAACTTATGTTGATAATCGAAGTAGCATCATCCCTCCATATTAGCCACTCATTTAGACTGATAAGTGCAGACTAGATGCTACAGATGTGAGAATTATTTCATATTTCTCCAGAATCCCAAATAATCCTACAATGTACAACAGTTTGGAAATCAATAACTATTTTCTTCCAGAATTGTGTATCTTAGTCATCAGTCCAGTGACTTGAAGCATGCATTTCTAATGAAATATTTCTAAGAGAATAATTTTCAAGAACATTAATGTAGCTGAAATAAATAACCCCAAAGCACCATGTGCAAATGGGCAGTCTGGGTCAATATTGTCCACTATATATAGTACTTAGTTATTCTTTTTTATTAAAAAAGATATGTGCCACAAGTCAGGCAAATGGTTTTACAGTTAGTTCTATTAAGTATCTACTGATGTCTTCATACATTTTTGTATTATCTCATTCATATCTACTTCCTGATAAGGTCAGCAACTTTCCTCGCTTGTACCTGTGAAAGCAGAATTACAGCTCCCCATCACTGAGACGGTGAGTCACTTACTAGGCTGCGGAGTCATTGAGCTGGTATTCAGATGCCCTTTCAAAGCAGGCCTGGATCCCTGGGTCTCTCCATAGTCGCTTGATCACCTCTGCCAGCTGGGGGGTCATGACTCCGTCATCCAGGGCCTCTGCCATGGTCCACAGCTGCCTTTGGTCTTCCTGCAGTGATGGTTTGCCAGAAGGGTAAAGACGTCATTGGGAATCACATACTGTGCTGTTCTCTTTAAAACATGTCAGCCTGATCAGTTTTCTCACTCCTTGTGCTAAGAATTCCACTGAATACATTTTCAGAATACAGTAAGAACAATTGAACTTGAATTCCTTCAAGCTCTCCTCTTGCAAAAACTGTAACATGTTAGGTAGAGAAGTGAAGATATCTTGGTCTATATCTCTGACTTCTCAATATGGCAGAAAGGGTAATGCCTGTACGAAACACATCTTCATTCTTTTTCTCATCTCTTTTCCCTCCTTTCCCTTCTCCGTCCATCTCTTCATCCTCTTCCCGTTTAAGCAAGAGCTGTCTCCCTACTTCCTATCACTAATCTTTCATTTTGCTCTTTATAGCCTGTGTTTCTCATATAAAACATGTCATATTTAAATTTGTGTGTCTGATTTCATTTAAGATTATAGTCTCAAGGTGCATCCATCTTCCTACAAATGACACAAGTTTATCGTTTTCATGGCATAGTAGTATTCCAATGTGTGTAAATGCCACACTATCCTTCCCCACTCATCTGTTGATGGACATGGAGGCTAATTCAACATTCAGCTACTGTGAATTGTGCTGCTCTTTGTGCATATATTTTTAATACAAAAAAGTCAAGTAAGATTAAAAGTAAAATGAGAAATGAATTCACATCATTAAATTTATATTAAAACTAATGTACGATCTTATTTGCCATCAATTACTCTCTGGAATTGAATCATGTATGTAAGAAACAGTAAACATTTAGACCCATAGAGTTTGTGAACATCCCTATAGGTACTGATTGCTGCTTTTGAAGCAAATCAGTAGGGCAGAGCTAAGTTTAGGAAACAAACAACAAAAAAAGAAGGAGTATATTAGCCTTGTTAGTGCAGTGTTTGGAGTTTGCAAGAAGAAACATGATAGATGCGTTCATTGAGTAAGTAACATAGTTTGCATGACTTCTGGTACCTATGATTTATTTAAACTAAAAATCAAATCTTTTTGGACAAAAACATTTTAATTTTTTCAAGGACTAGGAATTTGACCCTCCAAGTGGTTAAACTGACCATGGTAACACTTGGGTCACTGGGGTCACCTGCGCTCCATCTTGCTGGCAGCCTGCCTGAGTCACCCCTGCACACGCTGCATGGTCAGGCTGTGATACAAGCAAGTGTATCGAGTACAAATCTGCTGCTTTCCCAAGGTAATTCAATTTTTGGTCTTAAACTCAGGACCAGTTATGTCACTATTTTATCAAATCTCTGTGTTTGGCACTAAAGGGTACATGCATGTCTGTTTTTGTTAATGACTTTGGTAAGACAAAATACCTTATTTCAGTTTTTACTCAAAATCAAGTTTTTCGGGGTTTTTTTTGTTAAAAAATCAAATGTCTCAAATGATTACTGGGCCAATTATGCAATCACCGAAGCAAGCCTTGCTGCCTGGCTCTTGCATAGCCTCAGGACCATTTCATAGCCTTTTTCCTTGGCAGACAGATGGAGGAGAGAGATGAAGTCCAGTGATATAGGACCTGCTCGCCTAAGTAAGGACCTTTTAGGACAAAGCGACAAAGTGCTCTCTCATCCCCTCAGTGGAAACTGCGCCCTTTCAGCACAGTCATGAGTCTATACTATGCTCTTTTTAAAAGATCTTTATTGGTACATTACATATACGCATCATGACTGTACTCCATAATGGGGATTTGTACCAGTATGAGACACAATTTAATTCTCACTTTTTCCCATAGCCCTACCCATCCTACCACCCCCCATATACATAAAATTTGTTTCCTTACCTTTTTGTTATAAGCTCATTATTTTCCCCCCTTATTCCTATTTTACTTTGAGCATTTTCTATTTCACAATATATAACATACAATTCTAGGACTCATTTACATCTTTATTTTCTCATACCAGAGAAAAGATGCGATATGTACCTATCTGTGCTCTTCTTGCCTCTGAAAACATTCCATTTGGGTAGAAGTGCACCTTGCCGGTGTAGGTCTGAGGGTGGCGTTTCTCTGTCAGTGTCTGCAGGACACCAGGACCTCCTGACACTCTGGCACCCCCATTCCTTCAGCTCGAGTTCTGTCTTCCTAGACCTCTTCCTTTTGAAAATTATTAAATCTGTAGGCAGCAGTAGACATTGTCCCTTTGCGTTCTTTTTAAACCTTGCCTAACATTGTGTGGAACATAGTTCATCTCAGTCTTTGACGGTCTCCTGTGCTTACTGAAGGCCTGACGCAGTGAGGGGATTAATGACCATGTTCTTAAGGGCCTGGCCCTACCATTCATTGGAATTCACAAACTTTGTCTCACTCAGATCACCAGCGATCATGAAGAGTCATCCTCTGCATAACAGCCAAACTGCAATCTAAACTAGATTATTTTGCTCCTGTATTTAACAACCCCAGTAATTTCCCACTAAACTCAAAATAAGATCCGAGTTTTCCCCAAGAACTCCCAAAGCCTGGAAGGCTGACCCTCACCTGCCTTTCCAGCCTTGTTCTCCATCCTCCGGTCTCCTCCCCCTCCTTGCTCCCCTTAGTCTCCCCCAGCAGGTCCCAGTGTCTGCGCCCTGCTCCTTCCTCATCACCGCCTCCTCACAGCCCATGTGGCCAGCTCTCTCCACTGCAGCCTTCCCGAAAACCAACTTCTCTTTCTATTTATCCTTTTAAACAAATCATTCTTGGTGACCACTTAGTGCATTTCCTTCATGCTGCATATTTCATATTGGGCTCTAAGCACATGAAGGCGCTCATAGCTGTCATGTCTACATTGTTGCTAAGATTCATAATGACTAAATTGAAGTCATGAATATGGCCAGTAATTCACAGCCCATATTCTAGGGACAGGGTTAGGAATCTCTCAAATATCTGCCCAGTTTTTTAAAGCGTGCTGTGAGTCCCTGGGTGTCAAATTTCCATCCTGGTGACGCACTTGCATTTTCCTATAACACACTTGGGGAAACTGAGGTCTGGGCTCGGCCCATTCCCTGGGAGTTGTGCGGTTCTGCATCAGAACCGCATAGAAAACAAGACAAACTCTTCCCTGTGGGCCACCTGTCACTTCCTTGTCCACACTCACCGCCTCTCATGAACTCAGCACCTGGAAGGATTCATTGTGAACCCTAGAAGCATATTTCCAAGGATCAAAGAAAACATATAAAGGAAGGAAGACAATACTTAGTAATTTTTTGAGAAATGATAGCTTTTGAGAAAGGCCAAAGTTTTGTGGCTGCTAGATTTTTGTTCTGAGTACTGTGTTGGGTACAAATTTCCAAACTGTTCTAATATATAAGAACCCCCAATCTATTTCGTTATGAAATTTTAACCACCAGCTCCTTGGGTGGCTAATGCTATCACATGGCAATGTTGAAATGGTCACAAAACAACTCGGGTAGTAAAGGTGTTAAAAATCTTCACCATTCCTTCATGTTGGTCCAGTGTATGTGCTAGATAGTCTAAAATGGAATGCAGTAATACCCAGAAAGGATAAAACATTTACTAAATAAAGCCGGGCATGATGGCTTGATCCTATAATCACAGCACTTGGGAAGCAAGCCAAGATCTCCGTCAGCGCTAGACAGTCTGGGCTACAAAGTGAATTTGAGGGCAGTTTGAACTATATGGCAAGTCCCTGTCTCAAAAAAAAAACAAAAAACAAAACAAAACAAAAAAAACCCCCAAAAAACAAAACAAAACCAAAGCCAAATCAAATGAAATAAAACCAAAAGAACAAATTTTCTCCACATCCAAACTCGGTTCCTCTCCATTCCTGCTCAGCACTCCTTGTCATAGTAGTTCTTCCCACGCGTAAGAACTCACCTGTCTCCATTTCGGCCATACTGCATTTTGCAAATAGCAGATGCTTCGTCTTTACCTGTTTGAATTCAGACCTTCCTATCCAGAGGACAAATCTTATTTGGGTCTTAATGACTGCTGAGGGCAATTTATCTCCAGTGTGCTACCAAATGTCTGCCACATAGCTAATAATCTGTTTTTGATTTTTTTGTTTAATGATGGTAATTGTGTAGAATTCAGTATATACATTTGAATGACATATATTCAAAATAATTATTGGAAAATAATAGTTAATATTTACTGGAGAATTATATTCTGCAATACTTTTTATAGTAAATTGTTTATGTTTTGTTATTTAAGGAGAAAAGTACTGGCAATTTTTGATGCAACTAAAATTTAGATTAATAATTTGTCTACACTTATAAACTAGTGAGAAATGCATTGTTATAATTGTTTCTCTTGGAACCTTTTTTGACTAGTGATCTATGTGATGATTTGAGGGTGTAAAGATGGCTGTGTAAGAATATATAAATGTGTATTAATAAATGAGAAGCCAATCGAAACTCTGAAAGATTGATTGGAATTCTGATTTTCTTGTGCTTATTTATAGAGTCATAGCTAACATTTAGCAACTCATCTAATCATTAATCTGTTGTATAAACAGTTTAAAAATAGAAACTATCTCAATGTTAAATTCAAAAATCCAAGGGTATGATAAAACTCTGAGATGACATCAGTGAATACCTAGGTATGGGTTGTAGATTGTCATGTGGTTGTGTTACTCAGGACACGACGATCCCTAAGAACTGCTTAGGACTGTTCAGCGTGTTGGTACAGCGGGGGAACAGGCGGCACTGGCTTTGTTCTGAGTCAGCAGAATGGCAACACTGCGCAGAATCCACTGGGGGTCAGGTGGTTAAGACGACTGCCCAACGGATTCCAGATCTCTAGGGAGGCCTGGCACAGCTGATGGCAATCTTGCCCAGAACGAAAAAACAAAGCGAATCTTTCTAGTCATTCAAAACATTCTTTTAAACCTTCGCATAGTGAAAAACAATGAAATCGAAGCCAAGGGAAATGGGGTTTACCATAGACATCAGGCACTGCAAGGAAACAGATGACTTGTCTTTGGATTTTATTAGTTTATCCTTGAACTAGGGGAATTACTCAAGGTTGCCTCCGAGAAGCCAGTTTAAAACTCCAAGTTTTAGACAAATCTCAGGTCAGAGAGGACTGAACTATTCTCTGATGGAACATGATGACTAAGTCCCAGAATGGTGGAGGAAGGAAGGACCCTGAAGTTCAGCTGCTCCAACTTCCCCTTTTCCATGTCAGGCAGAAATTAGAGCCAGAGGGGTAGCTGAAGGAGCTGAGCGTGGGGAGGGCTTTGCCGTCTGCCTCAGAGTGGCTCCTTAGTTTCTGAAGAAAATGATAGAAAGAAAAGAGATTTTTTTAAGAGGAAAAGAGCAAGAAAGAGGAAGGAAATGGACAAAGAGTAAGGAGATTTTTGCACATAAACCAACTCCTCGGGATGAGAGTGCTCTCTGTAAACTGCAAGCACCGGCTACTTAAAAACACGAGGAGAAAATCGACAGCATGGAACAGCCGTGTTCCTGCTCAGCCCTGTGGCCATGCACACGGGCTACTCACAAACGGGGCCATGGTGGTGTGTGGGCCCCAGCGTGACTTTCTTTTCTATCTTTACTATGTTGTTCTTTTCCACTGTGATCATTCTTATAACAAGATATCTAAGAATTTCACTGGGGCAGTTCGGTGAGCATCATTCAGCATCCTCTGAGTCACTTCTAGAGAAACCACAAAACAGTGTCTCCCAATGGACCATACCCCATCACTCGAGGAGTGAAGTCTGCTATTGTTCCTCAGTTAATAATATGCATTTTCTTGCCAACTAAAATAGTGTCATATGTTTGCATGTCAATATTTTAAAGTGGATGTATACTGTAGTTCAAAATAGTTGTATAATATAAAAGAGAAATATAATAGTCTTTCATTAAACAACCTTATAAACAAACCTATGATTAGTTGAGTTTACTCAATATATAAACATTTTATTCTCATACTTTTGGAAACTTTCTAAAAATTTAAGGCTGTAAAATGAGCATTTCTCTGTCACCACATAGTCTTTATAATTAACACTGAACATCAGTGATAACTGTGGTATAATTAAAATTCTTTAAGTAGCTATGGAATGCACATAAGAAATGTAGAGATATAGCAGGCTACAGTAATCTTTCAGACTTAGCAGCCATAAGCAATGAATTTCTTTAGTCTAGCATTGCATTTACTATTATGACTGATACCTCAGAAACCAGTTAAACACAAATAACATTATAATACACAATAAACAGAAAACTATGAAATTTTAAAGTGAACACAGTTAATACTAGCAAAAGTGTCATCTGATGTTTGTCAGTTTTTGACACTGGTAGGACATACAAATGCTACTTCTGACAATAAGTGCTCAGGTCTCTGGTAGGAACTGAGTGTCTGTCATCGCTTCCACCCTTACCACACTTCCAGGGTTGACGTAGTCCACCCCCAACATGCCCATGGCCTTCACGATGGTCAGGATGGACTGCAGAGTGTTGCTGTAGACCACTGCTTTGAACTCCAGACACTCTTTCTCACTGTATCCATTCTTGTGGATGATCCTGTGAAGCAGAAATGAGCAGCTTTTGCAAGTTGGGCATTGAATGGTAACACCAGAGCTCATCAGCCATAAATTACTAGAATTCACTGTACTATATCCTGATTAAAAAGGAGAAATTTCAAACCTAAGTACTTGTTATGTCAGAAAAACTTTATGCTTTTCTATTTTTATTATCTTTGTCCAGTAATACAATACTTTCTATTTTAGGGGAAAGTTACTCACTTTGGATATGAAGAAGATTTAGGAGTTGTTCCAGATTAAAACCGTTTTTGTAAATGAGTAAATCATGAATATTTTACTTAGTGTGTGTGTCCCTCTCACACACTAAGGAAAATTACCAGTTTCTAGGGCAAAGGTGCACACCGAGGTCTGAGGTTGGTGGTGTGTTTACAGCATTCCCTGGAGAGGAAGTGCGGTCATTTAGAGGCATCTGTGTCTTTTCCTATCACTTAGGACAAGCTGGAAAATAGGAGTGCCTGCATTCTATTTACAGCACAAGGCACAGACCTTTCTTCTCAGGCAGGTAATCGCCTTCCGCCGCACCCTTGTCCCCCGTCCTGTGCCTGTGTACGTGCCACGTCCTCAGGGGCACAGCCCGGAGCTTCCCTTGGCCCAGTACCTCTCTTCCTTCCACACACTAAGTCTCAGGCAAAGTTCCCGCTGATGGCTTTGGAGCAGCAGCCCAAAATAGCTTTGCCTGTTGCAGTTCAAGTCCCCGGGGTACTAACGATATGATACTGTTCTTATCTCCCCATTGCTTATACATTTTTGTTCTTTTCTGTTACTATTTTTTGTTTGCTTTTGTGGTAGTGAGATTGAACATTCTGAATATTGACTTAAATTTTTTTGTATATGAATTTTCATCTTTTATATGTTTAAATTATTTTATTTTCACCTTTTCCTGATTTTAAGTTATTCTTAAAATTTCTCAGAAATATATTTAGAATATCAGTAGTTAAAATTTCTTAGTTTTCTGTATATTTTGAAAAAGCATATTTCTAACATTTCATTCAAATATGTGATTTTATAAACTGTGATGAGATATCCTCACTTCTTAACCCCTCAGCCTCCCTGGTTTTTAGAATTATTGTTTATTAATTCACTAAGATGAAAATTTTTATTTTAAGCAAGTTTTAACTTTTTATTTCATAACTAGTTAAACTAAATTATTTATCTTCTGTTTAATAGATACCTGAGCTTTGCGGACTGACAGCACTCTCTCCTCATTCAGGTGTACTGAGCAGCCTGCAGTTTTATGCACCTGGCTGTAGGTCTTCACTCAGTAAGGCCCATCTATCATTCTTTCATGTTCACTGGGGACCACCTACCCTCGGAATTTCTCCTTTTTTTGCTTAGCAGTGGTTGTGGCTTAAGATACTTGAAAGTTTTATTTTTCATAGCCAAATCATTGGTCATTAAAAAAGCTACGTAAGCTCAAAAGTGGAAAGATAAAAGTAGAGAAGACACATTTAAGAGTGACAATATCCTTGAGAAGAAGGGCTGGCAGGTACAGCTCAGTATCATGAAGAAGGAGAAGGGAACCCAGTTCTAGGGTGGCCTGAGAACCCACATCACTAGGATCAGGGAGCAGAGTGAAGGGGATGTGTCCCCAGGCAGGAGGAAGGCAAACACCGTGCTGCAGGTGAGTGACAGGCAAGTGTGAATTGGGGCTAGAATATAGGTTGACATGCAGCTTATGGGAAATGCTAACGTGGAAGAAAAGTTGTGGTGTTGTCTAGAGTTTTACCACTGAGTGACATCACTCTGACATGATGAAAGAATTAGACACTTTGACAGATAACTTAAATGTAGGCTCCAAAATGAGTCTTTTTCTTCCTCTCCATAGCAATGATTGTCCCTTAAAAATTGCTAATAGTGACACCTATGAGGTCTCATCAGTTCATTTCTTATCCATTTTCATCTTGTTCATTAAACATTACATTTTTTTAAATTTATAGAAGATGTGTGTTCATTATTTGCTTAGCAAGAAATTTAGTCCTAGTTATTTAACTATAAATAAAATCATAGGAAAGATAAATGTAAAACCTATATTGAATAGTGATAATTCTAAATATGCGTTTCATTTTTATATAGGCAAAATGGAAACGAGGTTAAAATATTATTTTCATATTCATACTTAACAGAAGCTTTATTAGGAGTGAAATATATAGATCAGTACCAGTTTTTTTCATGTCTTGTGTGCAAAGGGTGCTGAGAGCACGCCCGACAGCCAAGTCCCTATTTCCTCGGCAGCCGGGTATATGCAGGATTCGCACCAGGAACACTTTCCAAGAAGATAAAGGAGAAAGGAAAGAAAGGGAAGGGAAGGAAGAGAAGGGGGAAGAACAACAGGCCTGCATACTGTAGTGATAATGCAAACACTGGAGCTGCTGTTTTCCCCCAAAATAATTTAGATCTTTGGTAAATTAACAGATTCACATTTACAAATATTACATGACCAGAAGCTGTGAGGAGCAACTTCTAGAAAAAAAGTGTGCTGTGGGAAGGACATCGTTTAGATAATTTTCTAAAATGTGTAGTGCTGAAATGGTTGAAAACATTAAGCTCATTTTCTTATAAATCAAAATTTTATCTTCACAACTTAATAACTTTGAAGTAATATCCTGATTGCCTTAGTGTCTCTAAAATCTTAATGCAAGTTATTTAAAAATTATACCAAAGTGGGCCGGAAGAGCGCCCAGGGACTGAGGTTAGCAGTGGGCGGCTCTGGAAATGGCGACTGCGCCATTGAATCTGTACC
Source organism: Petromus typicus (assembly GCA_004026965.1). Classification (NCBI taxonomy): domain Eukaryota; kingdom Metazoa; phylum Chordata; class Mammalia; order Rodentia; family Petromuridae; genus Petromus; species Petromus typicus. The sequence goes on from PVIR01004887.1 coordinate 55,075, forward strand.
GGGGTAGGAGCTTACTGGCCTCCAGGCCCACCCCGGAAGAGCACCCAGGGACTGAGTTTAGCAGGTCAGAGTCTGACTTTCTCCACGTCAACTGCAGAAGCACATCCAGTGACCCTGTATTGGTGAGTAGGTGGGCCTGTTGGAGCATCAGCCCCTACCGTCGCAGCTGCACAGGGCCTACAGCCTACTGGCCTCCAGGCCAACTGCACAAATGAGCCCAGAGACTCTATTGCTAAGCAGCCGGGACCATTGGAACCTCAGGCAGCACCACTGTAACAGTGCAGGAACCAGAGCCTTCCTGCCTCTAAAGCAGACGGGAGAAGGTGTTCTGACTATATTGATTGAGTGCCTCATATGATGTGTCAGAACTAGGGGTTTTTCTTTAGGTCCCAATACAGACTGTAAAGAACAACCCAGGAAACACTGATATTTTAAGGTTCCTAACTATTAGGAGGAAAGAGACTGGCAACAAACATCACCAGAAAACAGGGCAGGTACAAAGCCAAAAACAACAGCAAGGACAAAAACTTAGAGATGAGGAAACACTCAAAGTCTCAGATACAAAGATCCTCACCTCAAGGTAACACAAGGGGAAGGGAAATAGAGACGTTTGAAGACCAGTCTCCAGGGTCCACAGAAATGGTAACCAAAGCAGATCTAGTAAAATGGAAATCAGAACTGATCTCTGAGATGAAAGCAGAGATATTGGACACTGTCAACACAATGATTAATAAAGCTAAAGAGGAAATCATTGAGTTGATAGAATCCAAGATAGCAAAAGCAATGAAACCTTTTAAACACCTATAAGCAGAAGTCCAGGAAATTAAGAAAGAAAATGAAAGTTTGCGCAATAGAATGAATTTGGCAGAAGATCAAATTTCAGACCTAGAAAACAGGATCTCAACCAATGAACTGGAAAGGTATAATCTATGGAAAAAAGCAAGTGATAATGAAAACTCAATAGCTCCTCGATGATTCAAAGAAGAATAACATAAGATTGATTGGAGTCACTGAGGAAGCAGGAGACAATGCTAAAGACATAAAAAAGCTATTCACAGAGATAATGGCAGAAAACTTCACAGAAAAAGATAAGGAATTGGACATACAAACATATGAAGCATACAGAACACCACATGCCCATGACATGAAAAAATTCTACACCTAGGCATATCATCATAAAAGTCCCAGATTAAAAAAAAAAAAAAAAAAGAATGAAATACTGAAAGCAGCCAGAGAAAAGAAAACAGTTACATTCCAAGGGAAGCCCGTCAGGATCACAGCGGACTTCTCAACTCAAACACTATACCAAAGTGATTCTGAGAGCTTTAAAAGACTCTTGTGATAGGTAGATAGGTAGATAGATGTAGATAGATAGATAGACAGATAGATGGATAGATAGATAGGTAGGTAGGTAGATAGATAGATAGATAGATAGATAGATAGATAGATAGATAGATAGATTTATAAGAGACAGATAGGACTTGTGATCACTGGCCAGGGCAAATAAATCTTCCATATAGTGCCATGTTTGTTCCTATGATTCAGGAGTGTGAAGCTCCTGCTCACTCACTCCTCCCTCCTGCTCAGCTCTCATTTCTAGGTCCTGCTCCCTCCCTGCTGAGATTTTACATGAGAAGAATACCTCTCCCTTCATGAATTACTTACGAATGGCTACTTATAAATCCCTAGTCTCTAGGTCACAGAATACAGTTACCTGTTTTGACTACCCTGCTTATTTAAAGTTTTAGGGGCAAACATCTTGTTTCCTTAAAAACACAAATGGGTCATTGATTGACACATGCACAGCACAGGCCAAAATGTTAAGGCAGTTCTCAAACGTGCAAGTGAGTATAAGTAAAACATAGCTGTTTTCAGTATTTATCATTTTGAGAGGCAATGACATTTAAAGGAAAACAGAAATCACAATGTTATTTACTTTTCCTGCTTTCTGATACAAGAAAGACTACTTACCTGGCAACAGTGATACCTGTGTCACTACCTGTGATTTACAAGACTACTCAACAGCCCAAAGAATTCATTTTAAGAATGGTCAGATACATGACAGACATCAAATATGAAACATCTGAAATAGTTCAGGACCTACTTCATTTGCTTAACGATAGTACTTTTTCCAGATTCACCTGCTCCTGTAATGAAAAGAAGGGAGTGTTATCAAGTGATCCACCAAATTTGTACAAGTATTAAAACCCATCACTTTCACCTGTATGGATGATTAGCACATACTTATCCGAGGATAGCTTTTAAAGCACAGAATGCATATTGTCAAAAAAAATCCTAGTGTATTCACACATGATTTGCATGTTTACTATTTCCAGGTTTTGCAACCCAAGGAAACAGTCTCCAGTTTTCCTCGTCTGTGGATCAGGAACATCCCCCAGAAGTTCTCCTCGTAGGTCCTATTTGAATCAATGACAGAAGAAAACTCCAGGTGCAAGACCTGTTCAAAACCTGTTCCAGGAACATCTCTGTAGCAGCCTGTTCTCCTTGGAACATAAGGGAATTGTTCTCTGTTTAAGTGACAGGAAGTTGATAATGAAAAACTTACGGAGCTTGACAGAGGAAATGGGTGTGGGACTCCCTCAGGGCATCCTGCCCCTCTAGGTGTGGTATGAGAGAGGGTGGGACTAGTTCAAAGCATTTATTGAGAACATTTAATTTAGTTGACCATATATAATATACAACTTAGTTATAATATCAAAAGTTAACTCTGCAAACATCTTGGAGAGAAATGCATAAAGCATATTATTTTAAAGAGAGAAAACATAAACCCTTAACGAAAAACAAGTAGTAAATTCAGGCTATGTCTCAGAGCCTCTTAAAGAAGTTTCCTCTCCCTCCTTTACACGACGTAGCATTTCCCTGGGAAAGGAAAACTAAGAAGCTCTAAAGTAGAATGTGATAACCTAGGTTTGAGATCCACTTTCTTCCCTTGTGCCACGCATGTGCATGTGTGTGTGCGTGTGTATGTGTGTGTGTGTGTATATGTGTGTGTGTGTGTGAGTGCACGCAAGATCTTCAGTAAATCCTTTAACTTCTTAATTTTCTCATCTATAAATGGAGAGTACTTACCTCATAAGAACCTTAGGGGATTCTCATGTCATATTAAGCACACAGTTGTCTGAAAACTAAGACATAAAACAATGGTATCTGTGAGTCCAAGGAACCAGAAACTTTTACAGTCCAACTGCTTTCATAGCTGTACTACAGATATGTTTATCAAGTGAACTTTGTAAAAGAACATTGACTCAGATCACAGGATGCCTAAAATGAATTTGAAATCATTTATGAACTTAGATATGAAATGTAAAATTTCATAAATTTTAGAGAAACATACAAATTTTAGAGAAAATCATGCACAAAACATCTCTACAACTTTGAATTAGGCAAAAAAAATAGATACGATACAAGTAAATGAAGAAAAGTAAAATATTGACAAACTGGAGCTATCAAATTTAACAAATACAAAAGGACAAGCCACTGTCTTGAGGATAATATCATATATATATATATATATATCAGGCACAACGTAGCTATCCAATAAAATATACTTTATGCTGCTCTGAAGATTCACTGAGGATGTTTTAAGTGACAGGTGTAGACATGAAAAGATCCTAAATGTAGCCAACTCTGGAGAATGACAATGAAATAATTTGATAAAATTTTTTATTTGCTATGGATCACATGCTGCTTGTCCTCCTGAAAACTTGTTGAAATGTAATCGCCATGGGTGGATACCAAGAGAACCAAATAAAACTTCAAGGAGTTGCCTAAGGCTCTGCTTCATGAGTGGTTTAACCCAGGTATGCAATTAATAAGTTACTAAGCTGATCAATTACATCCAGGTCAGTCTGTTCTTCTCTGCCTCACACATGCCGTGCCCTGTACCCCAGGGATCACCAGATGCGTGCTTCCGTCCTTTCCACTTTTTAAACTTTTTCTTTACAACGCACCCAACCTTGGGGTTGTGATATTAGCAACAGAAAATCAACGAAGGCACTTGTCTGTGAATCTCAGACATACTGAGGAAGGAGAGAAGGGAGGTGAATTCAAGCAACTGGGAATTCAGGAATTCTGGTTTATTGAAAAGAGAGATATAGAAATTCACTAGTAATGAATTATCTAGTGATATAAATTAGGTCCACCAACTTTCCAATAAAAACACAGGCCAATAAAGTTTGTTGGAGAAAGTACCATTTTATACTGAAAAAAAACCCACATCATTTAAAATGTGTCTACAATTTATATTTATCAACAAAAATATAATGTCAAGCCTTGTGAAGCAGAGGGGAGCCTGAAACCCTGAAGAGCAGAGGTTTTAGTCCCTAACATTAATTTCTGTGTCTCTCAGAAACACAGAGAGCATATTGTGGTCAGCTCTGGAAACTAGATGTCAGGACATCTTCAAAGTCTAAATGCAGCAGTTAATTCTGGACAGATTTCAAAATTGCACACTTAAGGCATGCTCCGAGTTATAGATACAGACATTCTTTTCACCAGCATGCCAGTCAACTGCCTTCACCAAAACTAGCATGATTTGTATGTAAGCAATAGCGAATAACTTTTGATAACCCCAAGTCTCAGGAGTTTTACTCAAATTACATTAACACTAGAGGATTCTGCGGATGAACCCTATTTAGATACTCATTTGTACCCTACACCACTCCAACTTCCTTTCCCTACTCTGTCTTCACTCTTTATCCTAACATTTATTTTTCTCCACTTGCTGTACTTTTTCCATATATCATTTAAATTTTTTCCTATTTGTCTTCCATCATGATAAGATAAATTCTATAAGAACAAATATCACTGTTTTGATCATTGATGAGTATACTCAGTGAGATTTGTGCCTAACTCAGTGGGGTTCCAACGAAACCACTGAGTTCATTAAACTCAGCCATCAAAACTAAGATTCTTTCCTTTGTGCCATGTGTCATTTTTCACCTTGGAATACTTGTGTCTGCTTTACATTTTCCTAAGCCTTGATGAACCCATAAAGCCACACCAAGATGTAGTTCTGTGTCAGAGCAATGTTTGTTGTCACTGATTAGTTCACCGTGTCCAGTTCCTGCAGCTGTCTGAAGCAGCTGCTTGCTTATTTGACCCTGAGTAATCACAGTGGTGATCGTGGGCAGTAAGGACTCATTGCCTATTTGTGATACGTAGATTCTTCCTCTCTGCTCCAGCCCCTGGATTCTTCCTTTATGATTTTATGCCGGTTCACTCATTACTACAGGCAAGAAACTTCATAAACAAAGTTGATACATGTAATAACCAAGTACAATAATGAGCTGAGAATTCTTCATAGAATTTACTTCACATAATCAAACACAATCTGATAGACTCAGTTTAACCGTATCCTATAAAAAAGATTGTTAGGCCCAAGAATGGAACATTTAAGAAGAAAACAAAATCTGTCAGAATATCACCTCTCCCACTTGGAGATGACAGCTGAGCATGTTACTTGGCAGGGGACTTGCTGTTTGTGGGGGTAAAGTTCACGTGACATTCTGGTCTGCTGGCTTCAGACAATGAGCCATTTCACTGTGCAATACAACCCACTGTTGGTGCAGTTACTGTAATGAACTGTAGCATTGTCCTAGACATGGGACAGTTTTGTAGAATACCATTGCTTCAGTACATGCATTTCTCTTTACTGACTTGAAAATTGGAAGGTAAAGTGTGTGGACAAGAATTCTATGGACTCACCAGACATACCAATATCAGGATAAAGATACTGGAAAAATCACTGCGGAGAAAATCCCAGACTGAGGACACAGTGTTTCCTTTCTTAGTATCAATTAAATTTCCTTCAGTGATACTTCATTTTTGGAGATTTCAATGAAGTAAAAATTATATAGAACATGAAATATATACTTTGATAATGGAAAATCTGTTTTTTCTTCTGCATTGATCTCTTTTAAAGTGGTCCTTTTGTAAAAGTGCATGTTTAGGGAACATAATGATTACTTTCACTGTGTAGAGTTGGTACTTCAGCATAACACATCTTAATTCTTTTATTATTTCCCCTCCCCCATCCATCTTCCCTTTTCTTTTGCAGAAGTTCAGCCTTCCTGTCTCCTGTTTAGACTTTGGTAGAGGGCAATGCTCAGCCCTCTATACGCCTTCCTCATGGAAGGCTGGATGTTTCCTAGAGCTGTGTGAGTGATTATATATATATGTGTGTATATATATATATATATATATATATATATGACAAATACTGTATCAATTAAGAACCAAGTTGATCACATAAAAAACACAATCCCAAATAGACCCCATTTAAGCATGCTGTCTTTGCTATAGACTACTCAATATTTACAATGAATTTTGCAAAACATGATCTGTAGACCATGAAAAAACTAATGACATTCAGAGTGGTTTTGTGGTCATTGCTCATCGCCCCCTGGCTTGGTCATCTAAAAATTGTGGTAGTGATAGTACACATTGCAATGTAAATGCAATACAAATAATTATTATGTGGTATTGTTTTGTGTGGTATTATGTGGTATTGAACCTAGGCAACATGTTATTACATATCAGTTTTCACAGTGTGGTTGGTAATTCATGTTAGCTCAAAAGCAAATAAAATCATCAGTCATCTCTAAAATAACCAATGCATTTTAATGGAATTATAGATTGAGAATTAGTATTTTCCCTGAAAGTCTTTTTAAAAGTGTGTAGAGCATCATTATTTCCAGAGAAACTTAAGTATTCCAGTGTGGTCAGCTAACAATCACATCAGCATGATAGTGCTAAAGAAGAGCCAGTCTGTCCAAACCTCTGCTATATTTGAGGTTCCACTGTGCAGTGACTCAGAAATGAGCTCTGCAGTCCTGTCACATGAGACTGAGGTCTTGGTTCACAATCGCCTTCCATTCTTGCAGGATTACGACATGTCAGGGGGCCAAGTATGGAACTCGTAACAGAATACTGCACATAGCAACGTTCACAGAAAGAATCTCTTCCTTCCAAGATGTGGCTATTTTCTAGGTCAAAGGTAACAAGGGATACTAACAAAATATGTGCTTGAATTTGGAAGAAGATATGTTTCACAGGACCAAATATTCAGTTTTACTTAGTTTACACTTTTAGAGCCACAAATTATTTTACTAAGAATAAGAATCAGAGATATTTTTCCACATTTTTTCACTTGAAAAGGTCTAAAACGGTATTAAAGTTCAGCAATCTTCAAATCTGTAACTTAGTTTCTATGAACATGGAGCTTGATTATTCATCTGGTTCAGCTTACTAAAATAGGCAATACCTGTGTGAGACAAAGGAATTTTAGACATGAACTAGGTCAGTTTTACTTTCTGTGCTGGATTATTGAATCCATGGATATTATTATAATCACCCTCAATTCTAGGGCTTCCTCCACTCCTGTGCTAATGCACTGTTAAACTACTTTTTCTTTTTGCTTTATTTGGACAGCTGTTTTTGAGACTGTCTGCAGTGATGTTTCTGGTGTTTTTGAGACAGAGTCTTTCTAGATATTTCAGGCTGGCCTTGAACCCAAGGCCCTCCTTTTGTTTCAGTTTTCTGAGTGCTAGGATGACAGGTATGCTCCACTATTCTTGACTTCACATTGGCTTCTTTCTAGATATGAATGGATAATATCCATATTAAAATAGTTTTGACCCTCATTTATATTTAGAGTGTGTGTATTTTAAACTAATGTGAAACCTGTTCCATTGCAGACACATTGGTATTATAGTGTCAGTTCATCCTCCCTTGGGCTGACCATCAGCACAAAGGACTTTGGTTTTCTTAGATTTTCTTGAAACAAATTTGTTTTATTCTACCCAATAGTTGTCCTTGTCATGGTGCAAATTCAAAATTCTGTGTGATCCATGTGACCTCTGAGAACAGTGTGGCCTCAGAGTCAGAAGGCAGAATAGGTAGGACCATGTGTTTGGAGCTAAGTATAGGCTTGTACTTCTCTCTGGCTTTGACTAAGTGTCTTAGTCAGATTGGATCTTGTTGAAAGTTAGCTTCATCTTTTTAGAGTTGGGTTTTTTAAATCTACATTTTAGTGTTAGGGGATAAATTACAGATAAAACTGACCTAGAACAGACAGTTACAGAGAGTGAGCTGTCAGGCTTTTTCACAGGAAGTGTGTTCACTGCACTTCTTTCTTCTCAGCATGTGGCCTAGACTAGCCTGGAACTTGCGATCCCCTTGCCAGCACTGTGCCCTTCATCCTCCTCACCCAGTGCTGCGTTTGCAACAGACATTTTCTTTAATACAGACTTCGATAGTTTTGTTCTAATTTATGTGGGTTTTAAAATTATCAGAACAAGTCGAAGAAAATAAGCATCAGACTACTTATATTTTTGCAAAACACATGTGTAAATGTTCTCCTGGTTGGGAGTGTTTAGAATTTTGACTGTCTGTCACTGCACTTTCCAGCTAAATCTCATTTGAGTTTGAAATCCAGAATTATCCACCTTCACCCAAATCCCGGCAAGACTGTGGAAGAGATAAAGGTCAAGGGCAGGAAGCCAGCTTCCCCCAGAGCCCGTCCATTCTGTGGACAGGAAACCCATTAATCACTCTCCTCTTGCTCAGGCTCTGTAGTTAACAATGCTAAGTGCTGGCTATAAGGTCTGTTTACTATAAATTCCTGAACATGTTGTTGATCTGGTTGTGGACTGATACACTGAATATAAGGCTCTCGTTAGGTTTGGCTCCAGTCACCAGACCCGAGTACTGAGCTGAACACTCCATATCTGACTGCTGTAAATCCTGATCCTTTCCTTCTTCTCAGGCTGGAATCTGCCCTGCACAGCCCATGCTGTGAATTAAACAAAGATTCTGCCAGGTCTTTCCTTCCTCCCTCCATCCACGTATAGTCAGGCCAACCAATTCTACTGTGTGTGTCCCTACTGCCCCTCAAATCGTCCTTCCAAGCTTGTAATTTTTGCCTTAATTCAAAATTGCTTCATGTACTTCAATAAGAATAACAACTTCTTCACGGGCCTTCCCACTTACAAAATTTTTGTCCTATAAAGAGAGCAGTGTTTGACAAAAATCCTTTCAAAATCATTTTATGTCCCATGAACTTCAAAAGAAAAATGAAGCCTTCATGTGCTGACACGCAGCCCCATCAACTCTCTCCCACAGTGAAATGAAGGTGTATCATCCAGCACCGGTGACCATCTCGCAGGACTACTTAGATTCTGCTCTGCGTTCTCCTGTTTGTCACCTGCATTTCCCTGTGCTGCACAGAACACAGCATGCAGCTAGGAATCTAACACGATCAGAGACAAAAATAGAAACTTGAGCTCTGATAGGAATTAACTTTCCACTTTAGGAAACCAAAGTAGCTTTTTCTTGTTATCTGTGTCATGAAAATAATAACCGTTTCATAGAATTTTCACGTAGACTAATGAAAAGCAGTGGAGAAAAGAGAACGATGAACTCTTTTCTATCAGCACTGTAGGTTAAAGGTAACTTTGTCATAATATTGGTTTTTGGACCATGGAAACAGAACACTAAAAAGGAAGAAAATGAGACTATGGTATTGTGGGAAAGAGTCTAACAGAACAGAATTGAAGCATGCTTGGGCAATGGAGGAAACTTGGAAAAGAACTTTAAGTATCCACAAAGAACAATCACATAAGTTAGAGACCTCAGAATCATGCAAATGTCGTTGAAGGAATTAAATAAACAAAAATAATCTGTATTTATGTCAGTTAATACCCATATGGCACCCTTATCAGTGTGCACGTATGATAAATCAGGAAGGTGCCGGCCACATACTCATGAGGAAACCACTAAAGAATGGAGGGGAGAAGCTTTAATAATGAAAAGGATGAAGTGAAGTACTGGATGGCAAAGTGTTGTAGAACTAAAGGAACCTAGAAGGAAAAGAATTACAGAGGAACGAGTTTCCTGATTAGCTGCTGCTGGGACTCTGAGAGATTTATGTTATAGTGAAGCAGAGGATGCACAATTAAGGCTGCAAGGAACTCAAGAAATTGTGGAAGGAAAAAATGTAGAAGCAGAGGACAGAGACTGCTTTAGGAAGTATTTCTGGGAAAGAATCTTTACCAGCCTCCTCTCAGACAAAGGACTACTATCTAGAATGTATAAAGGGCTGAAAAAAATTAATCCACCCAAATTCAAAGACCCAGTTAAGAAAATGGCCATCTGAAATGAACAGACACTTTTCAGAGGAAGAAATAAAAGCAGCTAAGAAGCACATGAAGACATATTCAACATCACTAGTCATTCGAGAGATGCAAATGAAAACAACATTAAGATTTCATCTCACTCCACAAAAAATGGCTGCCATTTCAGAATTAGCCAGCAACAAATATTGATGAGGCTGTGGAGAAAAAGGAACCCTTCTCCACTGTTAGTGGGAATGTAGACTCTTACAGTCCCCATGGAGATCAGTTTCAAAATTCCTCAAAAAGCTAGGAAGGTCCCATTTGACCCAGCCATCACTCTGCTAGGTATATACACACAAGAATTAAAAGATTCATATCACAGTGACATTTGTGCACCTGTGTTTATAGCAGCTCAGTTTGTGATTGCTAAATCTTGGAAACAACCCAAATGTTCATCAACTGGAGACTGGATAAAAAAACTGTGGTTCTTCTACAGAATGGAGTATTACTCTGCCATAAAAAATGATAAGTTTGAATCATTTATACTTAAATGGATGTACCTTGAGCACATCCTCATAAGTGAAATAAATAGGTCACAGATGTGTAAATATCATATCTTTTCTCTGGTGTGAGAAAATAAAGATTTAAACGAGTTCTAGAATATATGTTATATATTGTGAAACAGAAAATACTCAGAGTGAAATGGGGTGAAGGGGGAAATAATTTGATTATAGCAAAAAAGAAAGGGAACAAAGTTTATGTATATAGAGGGTGGGGGTGGTAGGGTGGGTAGGGGTATGGGAAAAAATGAGAATTAAATTGTGTCATATACTGGTACAAATTCTCATTGTTGAATGCAATCATGATGTGTATATGTAATGTACCAATAAAGATTTCAATTAGAAAAAAAAGAAGTATTTTTGTGTAACAGCATTTCAAAAGGTAAATCTACAATGTGAATTCAAGAATGATATAAATCAAATAAACAGAAGTTTAGGCCACAGGAAAGTGACATTGTTGTTACTGAGAGGGAGCCCTCAGTAGAGTGTTGGAAGATGACAAAGGTCAGCATAACTCATGGAGCAAAAGTCTTAGGATATCTAAGGTGATAAAACTGCTGGCACAAGTGCCGAAACTAACCTTAATGTTTGTTGAAACAGAAGATGATAAATGAGCAGTGAATTTGGAATTCCTCATAGATCACTGTTTTGTGAGACATTACAGGTCATCTAGGGAGAGGTGAGGGAAGCACTCCAGGGAATGTGACTTTTGGAGCATTTCAGTAGAAATATGGGAACTACTGGTTGAGCTAAAGTTATCAGCATGCAATCTGTCAGCCGGGAAATTGGCAATGATGCATTACTGTATTCTACAATATCCAGGAAAAAAGGAATTAGGAGTCTGCAGAGAGGTGAGGTTTACATCAGACCAAAGACTAAATGGATGTTACTCTGGGGATCCAGCTGGGAAGTGTGTAGGCATGAGAATGGTAGGGTGACTTTGTTGGACTGTCCAGGATCAAGGGCTTAGTGGTCCGTTAAGGCGGAAGACTAAAGAAATGGGATAGTTCTACCTTTTAGAAGGAACACAGCTGGAATTCCTGAGTCTGGCTGAAGGGAAGTCAACAACATTGAGCTGAGTTAGTGAACTGGGAAAAGGATGACAAGAGAACAGAATATGAAATACTGGTCAGAGAGGGAAATGTATAGGTTTTTAAGGAATTAACAATTCTGAGTAGTAAATTTATTGTACTGAGTAGTAAATTTATTTATTTCTGAAACATGAAACACTGACTTGGTGGTAATTAAATTGATGTGATTTGCAGAAGGCTAATAAATGCTATTTTCTAGCTTTATGGAGCTCAAACTCAATTTTACCTTCAGTCTTACCTCTTCAGGATCAAGACTTTCATTGCTGAATTGTACCAGTATGTGGAGAGAAATTAAATTAGGACACAGCTTTTGGATAGGAAGTTAATGTCCTAAATGGAGGTGTGCTGTATTTTATATAAAACATGTCTTGGCATCTCTAGAGTCAGATGTCTCACCATGCTTCTTTCTAATGCTGTGGGAAGCAAATCATGCAGGTTAATGATTGCTCAAGTGGCTTATGAAAATAATGTTATAGGTATAGGGTTGGCCCTACATTCCACGACTCAGAACCTGAGAGAAAGCAAGACAATACAAAAGTGTTCTACCGTCTTACCAAAGAGGTTCTATTAGAATGTATTTAATAGAAGCCAAGTTCAGCAAAACAGAACTTTTCAACCTGCTTGACAGATTTCACCAGTCAGTGAATAACAAATACCTAGAAAATGACTCGCATCACCTACGTGAGCAAATTGTGATTCTGTCTTGACTTAGGGATGGGATCCGGCTCACTGTGGGGTCCCTTGCCACAAATGCTCACATCTGGGGTTCGATCCTTACCACTGCAACAAAAAATAAATAAAATGCAGTGATCAACTGAAATAAGTTAATCTTCAAAGACTCTAAGATTATGCAAAACACTCCTCTAAGTGCTTTTGCCTGTAGAAAAATGGGCACATTTGAAACCTAGTAGAGGCTGCCCCCAGCCTGCTTTCTCAGCACGTACAGAGCCGTGAGGCTGGTTCCTCTCTGCTGCTCAAAGACTGACAATGGGCCCGTGTTCCCCTGAACCTGGGGCGAAATGTGGACTCCTCAAGTGGATCTTTCCCACCTAACAATTCTCTCTAGATTGCTGATAAACAGCTCTAAATATCAGAAAACATTAAGAATATTCATGCATCCATAAAATTTGACATCTTTAGGAGCACAAAATAAATCAGTTTATCATATTTTAAAGAAAAATATGGTGAAAGAAAGAAAGAATGATTCTAATTTAGGTCAGTGAAAGGGCACTGGGAACACACTGGGAACACTCCTTGGTCCACCTCACATGCCCTGAAGGACTCTTCTTTCACCCTCACTGACCACAAAGCGTCACTGGTTACAGTAGGGACATAGCCCCGGAGACTGCTCATCAGATTCCTCCCACTGACTATTCATGCAATGATGTCTCAAATTAGAATATTTTACACCTGATCAATTTCAGTCTCTCTCTCATTCATTCATGAAAATACTTTTTAAAAAGAAAAATCAAGCCTTACTTAAAAACATTAAATGAAACTACCTTTGATTTAATAAGTCTATGTTCTCCTTGTTTTTAGTTATATATAAAAAGAATAGAAAAATGTATGCATTCACTGACATTTATTTCTTTCTGGAATCTGTTGTGCAAAACTAAACCACATTGGTCAGGAGGTTTACAAAACTGTGTCTTGGAGCAGCATGAACAGCCCCAGGTCACTCTGGGAAGGGTGAAGAGCCAAACACTTGAAGAGATGAGTAAACTCATTTTATATCGAATGACCTAAGAATGCTGCCAAACCATATTGAATTCTTCTCACTGTCCTGTGTGATTTACATTATTTTAACTTATTCTGTTGTATAAGTTTTGTTTTGCCAATTGTCTTATGACAGTTTTTATTAGTGTCAAAATCATAATTGTACCTTTATATTATTGTTGAGTAAATGGAAATATTTGGGAAATTTTCAAAGTATTAATTAGCCACAATATATATATATATAAATACATTAAAAGTAAATATATTTATCTCTAGACTTTGCTTAGATTATGCTTCTAAAATTCAGAGGACTGGAGTAAAATTTTAAAATAACAGAACTCAGATGATATGATAAGAAGGTAATAATGTGGTGGTTAAGAGAAAACACACAGAAAACTTAAGAATAAGATATTTTAGAACTAATGGGAAAGAACAACCTAGGTGATTTTTTTCTGGGGATACCTGGCCAAAAGCTCATTCCAATATCATAACTGAGACCTGCAGCATGAACGTGTGCTAGGAACAAGGTGTGGGAGTGTTTAAAATATGGAAAGGAAAGTAATGCTTTCCTCATGCTTAAAATTGTGCCCTTAATCTTACCTGCTCATATACAGGTGGAAAAAAAAGGAACATGGAGAAATAAATAAATTTGAACTGAGAATAAAGAAATGAATGTAAAGGGAGAGGACAGGTAAAGTGGAAATGTGATAGATACTGATGCTACTATTAAATATCTGAGATTTCCCGTCAATAGAATTATAATTTAATCAAACATTTATCAATAAAAATTTAAAAAGTATCCTTTCTTCCTACTGAAATATTTTCTTCCCACGGTATCTTTACTAGCTACATTTTTTTGGCCTTGCTTCTTAAGCCTGTGGCAGCATTGTGTTGAACACAGACGCCAATATGAGCACAGTCCTCCTCAGAGTCACCCTCAGTGCTTCCTACAGGGCAGCTGTTTTGCTAAAACCACAGGATGGCCTCTGTTCCATAATTCAGCTGAAGGCCTGAAAGATACAATGAAAACGCTCTGTGTGCAGGTGGTTCTTAAATGCTAAAGCAGCCCCTGCCAGCTCTTTGGGCTCCGTTCACTCACACTTCCAACAACGCGAAATGGTTACATGTGCTGTCTGGTGTATGTGACACTTGAAAAGTTCGTGTTACAGTCCTTAGCACGTTGGAATCCCCCAGACAAGGAGAGTTGACATGAATAAGGAGTTCTGTCAAAAGCATTGTGTGAATTTCTTCTTTTAAAATATGCAGCTAGATTCGGGATCTAGAATGGAACCACTACCAAGGTTAAACCAATCGGCCCATGTGACACTCGTTGCTGAGCACAAGAGCCACTGTTCACCCACTTCCAAAGGAGAAACACTGTCAGTGATGGGACACACTGGGTTTCAATGTGGAGCAACTTTCAGGCTGGGATAGTGGGGAGGTTTAGTTTAGTTCCACTGAATACCTTTATGAGATCTTCTTGAAGCCCAAGTAAGTACAAAATTTATGATATAGATACTCAGATTCATAAAGGAAACTAGAGGTACAAGGCTGCTACTTTGAACTGGCTAATTGAATCATGCATAGAAATCATTTATAGTCTACCAGGAAAATTTATTCAAGTGCTTGGAATATACTTGAGTAAGAAAAACTGAAGAGAACTTGATTCATTTACTATAAATGAGGTATACCAAACTGCTGAGAAATTCAGTGACTAGAGTGAAACAAAATGGTTCTAGTTTATTTTATGGTAATAGAGAAAGAATCTGGCATTGTGAAAAAGTAGCAGTCAACAGAGCCAACCCGGGACTATCTTGTGTCTTTTGTACAAAGGTTACTCTTCCTTCCCAATGACTCTCCACTTGAGTGTAGAAATTATTGTCATCCTTTGTACTACACAGAACAAGTGGGGCTCCAATCGCAGCTCTGTGGAGCAGGGGTTCCCTCTGATTCTGGAAGCCCACGTTTCAGCGATCCACTGACCCCTTCACTCCCGGTGTGACGCTCGTCCTCAGGGCGCGTTCCTATCATCTGTCTGCTTCTCTCATGCTGGCAGCTCAACCACCGCTGACCACACTCCCCGAGGTGCTACTCAGGAGTCACTGGCTTCTGATTTTCATAACTTCTACTTTTGTCTAACTTGTAATATTCATTTTATCTTTCTTTTGGTTTATATTTTTATAAAATAAGAGAAACAATATAAAAGTAATAGTTGGTATATCAAAACCACATGCCTAATCTTTCGATATTTTATACAAATGTAGGGATTTTGATTGTGTTCTGTCACCACTATTTATTATTCCCAAAGCATATCTGTGGGGTTGCTTGGCCTTTTCTCCTGTTTTTGGCTGTTTTTCTTGTGTTCATATTACTTGACCTGAGCCCTGGGAACTCCGAGTGTGTGTGTCCTGCTTCCCGAGCACCAAGCTGACATCTTTCTCATCACCCAAGGGAGTAATTGCTGCATGGTGGCTGCAAGCTGCTGCAGAATTTGTAAAAAAAGAAAGAAGTTTTCTTGTATTTGAAGAGTAAATGCTGGGAATCCCGGATTTTTTTTCTCTAAAACACCCTTGCCAGGAAATATTGTCCCTTGGGAGAAGATAAGAGACACTAAAGGAGACTCAAAAATGAAGGAACTTTGTTGTGTGAAAGATTCCCAATTCTGAAATGAATTTCTGTGTATGTATTTCACGTCACATGAGCATATGGCTGATTAGCAGGAGGGCCTTATCTTATATTTCACCTTCTTTCTTTGCCTAGACCTTCACTTCAAAAGTGTGTCTCTCTTTTAATAACCATGCATGTTAAATGTTTCTTGAAAAATCTGTACTGTACAGATCATTTCCATACTTTCAATTAATTGAATACTTATTGAGCTTACTGTTGTGGTACAGCATTGTGTTGTACTTCCAGATAGTGAAAAAACAGGAGGGACAAATGCTGAACTGATGAATATAAAAGTGTTCTAAAGAAATTTAAACGCAGTATTTTGCACATGTACTACTCCATCAAACAGGACTCAAAAGCCTAAAAAACATTGTAAGTGCTAAGTACTTTATAAATGATTTGAGGTTAATTGATTTTAACAGCCCAAGTAAATAGCATAGTAATTTGGGTGTCAAACTACTGAGCATATTTTTGTTCAAATACAATAATATAGATTTTTGTAATTTTTAACTACAGGGTTAATTTCTGTATTAAAAAATGGACATTTAGAAAATGATTCAGGTGATATGAAACAATATGTCAAATTTGAATAGTAATCAATCATATATTGACATAAAATAAAATATCCATAAATATTTATCCACTTGCTTATCAAATCATATCATAAACACTAAAAACTATAAAATACATATTTATAGCTCACTCACAGTCTACTTAAACTTCCAAACACATTTTCATAATAAATCCCCAGGATGGAAACACCTGTGAAACTAAAACACTAGGCAAGTGTGCGGGTCGTAGCGGACGCAGCTGCTGACCGGGGAGGACAGGGAAACGTTACCTAAGAGCAGCAGCTTCACGGTCCTGGCGTCACGCTCAGCGTCTTCCTGCAGCTTCTTCTCCAGCTCCTTGGACCTTCGGGCTGACTCCTTGCTTTCTGAACTGATGCTGCTTCCCATCTTGTGCTGCACACCTGTCAATTTACCTGCTCACACTTGTCCAGGGCACAGCACACTCCGATGGACACGCTCTCCAGGTGGGGTGTGCTGAAGTGGCCCTCAGTGCCCTGGCTCTGGAGGACTCTGCTTTGACTGCAAGACGTTTTCCCATCTGTCACCTGACCAGGGTATGATGGATACTGAAGGGAACTCATTATGCTTTCAAATTAAGTGGTGGCTTCTGGCACATCTTCCAAAGCATGCTCATCCGCCCTACAGAATGGCATGAAGTAACCCAGCAGGTACTGAAATTCACACTGGAAGGGTGGCCAGCCACAAGCAGCTCAAAATGTGCTAAGACTGAGACTGGAAGTTACTGCTACGCACTGCTCACATCTTCCCTTCATCCATGGCACCTCAAACTCTTCCTAACCATTGCTTAGGTCACTGTCAAGTTTAGGTTTTACACACTCGATGGTCTGCTTATGCTAACAGTATAAAAATGTTCTAGAGAAACTTAAACGCAGTATTTTCCACATATACTACATTGTCATAGGCAGGACTCAAAAGTATGTATCTAGATGGTCTGCTTATGCTGACGGTGCTGCAAAATTATCAGGAAATGTTTAGTACAACAGTGAACTGGGAAACATCTTTGTGTTTGTTTAAATGGAAACTAATACAATTCTTATATTTGTACATGTTCTGCTGCACAAACAAAGATTCCCAGATATAGTTTTCCTAAATGATTGATTTTAGTCTCATAAGGTCCATCTCCTGTGAGAAAGGCCACCTGTCAGCACTAACTGAGGGCCTCGTGGGTGTAGATGCCAAGCTGGATTCAACCGAGGCAGCAGTTTCACTCTTTAGGACCATTAAGCCAAGTCTGCTATATGGAGGGACTTGGACGGATGGAGCAGGGGAGAGACACCAGTGTTCTCGGAAACAGAGCATTTGGTTCTCCTGAAGAGTAACACTAAGTGTAACTCAGGGCCGCACCTTCTGAGCAGCCAGCAGATGTCACGCAGGACCTGGGGAGGTGCTGCTGTGGCCATGTCAGTGAAGCCTAAGGTGCGCGCTGGGCAGTCCGACCATGTTTCTCCCTAAAGAGAGCTGCTTGCCCATCGCAGGAGGCATATCTCCGTAGTTCACTATGGATTTGTGAACGTGCTTAAGCACAGAATGCTAGAATATAGCTAGTCAGTCAGGATCTGTCAGGGCCATGCATTTGGGTCATGTACAAAGTTTGGACAGGTGGGGTATTTGAATATTCCTACAACAAGGAAGGAGGCTGCCAGAATAAATACGTATTTCTGCTTTGTTTACTTTTACCCAGTAAAAATATTGGAGACAATATACATAAATATAGTCAAAGCATCCTGGATTTTATCCCTCCAAAGCCATATTTTAATGATCTAAAAATTTAGAAGGGTACATATGCAAAGAAATTTTGCAAATCATGGGGCCTTGCTTTCATGATGCAAAGGGCCCAGCTCTGGGACTGCACTTTGCTCTGACCTTCTCAGCTTGGAGGCAGTGTCCACCCAGAAGGTCAGAACTCGCATGTTAAATCACCTTTTGTATAGAACAGAATAGACACATACTCTGAGTCTCAGAGTTTTTGTTTGTTAGCAATGAGCTGAGAGTATGTGCTTTGAAATTTACATTCAAGGGTAAATCCTGCCCAGGACGTCCAGACTGCACAAGCCTTTAGGAAGGCTTCCTAAGTGAATTACCAACCCAAGTGGGCCAACTCAGGTGGAGGAGCGGGCAGGGCCTGCACTGTCCAGAGACGGGCTCCCTGGTTCCTGTGCACCAAGAATGTTCTCTCCTCCACTGTGAGACTGTTATTTTTTGTGAGTGACTGAAGTATTCCTGGGGCCAAATTCCAGGCATGTCTGTGTTATGAGGGAGCCCAGGAAGGCGGGAGGAGGCTCCTCCTTGGGCACTTCTGCCAGGGCCTGAGGTACAGCATCTCAGAGGGGTGGGTTTGTTAGGATGGTCATCAGTCCCTATAGCTACATAGAAGGGCACAGAATTCTGAAACTGAAGGTACAGGGAGTCTGGAGGGTCTACCCACTGGCAATGAGGGGTCTGACCAGCTTGAGTAGCCACAGCATTCCATGTGATGCCACCAAGGAGACATTAAAAGTCGTATCTTTCTCACAGCTTGACAGAGTGGAGGGTGGGGTGGCACATGGGATGATGTCAGAGAAAGGAAACTGAGTCAGATGGGAGGACCAGGCACTGGTTTGATCTTAAACACGTAAAGTTTACCAAAAGTATCCAGAGTGCCATCCTGCTAGGGTGTATTGTTCTGTACACACACACACACACACACACACACACACACACATACACACAGTGGAGCAAAATTATCAGGAAATGTTTAGTACAACAGTGAACTGGGAAGCGTGTGAGCAAGTCCATTCATACACACACAGATATAAGAAAAAATATCCTGGAGTGCTGTGGCCTTTGGGAAGAATGACTTTTCTGGTATTTTTCTTTATTGACATGATGGTGTCAGCTCAAATGGTGGCATCTTCCTTTGACAAGGGCAAGGGAACAAAGGTGACTTGACACTGAGGAGCTGAACACAGAGAACAAGCTTCTACGACCTGAAATTCACTGAAATACTAAAACTCCAGGGCACATGAATAATTTCCCTTTGCTGTTCTGGGAAGGTTCCAGGGGCACTGCAGAGGGGACACTGGGTTGTGAGAAGCTTCAGTGATCACTCGTGTGTATCTCCAAATCCGCACAGAGACAGAGCTGACCTGCTGTTAATCCCAGGCTCCAACCTGTATGTTCACAGGTCACTGGCAGTGTTAATCACGAGGCCTTCTGCAGCCTTCTGGCTGCATTTTCTGGGGATGGTACCTGCGGCTGGCCCTGGTGAGCTCCCTTCGTGGCTCAGCCTCTGTGAAGCCAGGGCCATGATCGATGTCTCTGCTCTGGTCTCCGTGTTGTGTGTGAGGTGTTGACTTCAGGCGCTGCGTCCCGGGGGTCTGAGTCCTGGCTGCCTCAGCAATGACCTTGGCTCCTGCAAGTCCCCTGGCACTGCAGGCATGGTGTCCTCCTTGGCTAATGGTGCCCAAATGTGCAATTGTGGGAGCTCGTGCGTGGCACTGCCTCTGGAGAGCTCCTGCCTTCCGGGATGCCTGCGAACACTCTTTGGTCCTGAGGGAAAAGGCCAGAACTTGCGGCAGGAAGCGAGGATATTCAGATGGTATAATCGACTTACAAGGCCAACATTAAGCAGTACTTTAAATTAATGGGCCATTTAGATGAGTATTTTTACTCTTTGTGTACATTTCCTACTTCACTTATTCTCCAAATTCCTCTTTAATGTCTAAGATATGACAAGCAGAGTGATTATTAAATGGTTTTCCAGGCTACTTTTTTCCTATCCCAAACTGGGTCTATTTTCAGTTGTTCTTGGTGTCTCCCTGACACACTTGTGTCCATGTGGGGACTCCTCCATCCTCTCCCAAGCATTCCAGTGGTGATGGTTGCAGCAGCTTCCTAATGAAGTTTCCAGGCTCTGCCTCCAGGCTGCCACCTGCCTGACTGTGCCAGC